>CAEFZY010072434.1:0-61162 GCA_903066815.1 Brachyrhaphis roseni | reverse complement strand
CAACATGGTAGCACAGCACTAACAGGGCTGGTTAAAAAAAACATACCGGTGAGAGCCGTCTTCATCTTCCTCCTGAGCACTGAGACGTGTTACGTTACATTAAACTTGAGTCTATTCCCCCTCTCTCACTCTTACCTTTTATGCTCGAGCGCCCCTGGTGGCCATTAGAAAAAAATGCATAAATAAGCCGCGTCTTTGTATAAGCCGCAGGGTTGAAAGCGTGTGACAAAAGTCGCGGCTTATAGTCCGGAAATTACGGTATACATTTTCTTTTCAATTTCCCCTAATTATGGTTTTTGTCAAGAAAAGTAGATATTTTGTTTTGTCTTTTTCTTATACAAGCCCTCCTTCTTTTGTCATTGCCTCCTCTGCTTTTTCTGCTTGTCCTTTTTTGCTTGCCCATTTTTTGTTTGTCCTTTTTCTGTTTGTCCTTTTTCTGCTTCTCCATGTGCATCTTTATGTTATTGAGGAGAGTTTCCTTCTATGTCCAGCTCCTCTATTATTGGCCAATAGAGCTTTGGAACCAACGTCACTGCATAAGACATTGTGGGGCGTTTACGTCTGGCGCAGTAACTCGGCGCCATCTTTACAGGCCCACAGACCAAAACAAACCTTATCCCGGTGTTTTTATTGTGTTACCGACAGCAGTGAAGTTAGTTTTGAGTTGGATATTGGCTATTCCAATATCCGCCGAGCAAGTGGCTCAAGGTTGATCCGATTTATGAACACTAATTTTGGCCAGCCGTTCTCAAGCTTCCTCCTCATGCGATCAGAGGTTCACTTAGGGACTGTCAACAAATTTCCAAATCAAACACTCCTGTCAAACAAATGTTGATCAATGTCTTGCCTTGTGACAATTGGTGGTAATTCATGCTTTTATATGAGACACACTACCCCCTATTAAAATGTCAAAACATATTCAATATTTTAAATAATTTTAATATTAAATAATATGTTTTCTTCAATAGCTTCCATATTGTGTGCCACATTGACTAGAAATCAGTGTGTAATTGTTGTACTAAACTGTATGTATTGGCACACGCATTTTTATTCAATTTTAACTATTTTTTTATTTTTGTTACCTATTCTTTTTAGTTTAAATTTAGTATTTCTCTTCTGTAGCTTCTAGGTCATGTGACCTATTGAGTCAAAGTCTGTACAGCAGAAGAAGGACAAACAGAAAAAGGAGAGGAGGCAATGACAAAAGAAGGAGGGCTTGTATAAAGAAAAGACAAAACAAAATATCTACTTTTCTTGACAAAAATGCAGGTTTGGGAGAAATTAAAAAGAAAATATATCCATTTCTTGATGGAAACTTATGTGTAAGGACAAGGAAAAACTAAATATATATTTATGCTTTTATTTCTTATTATGTCAGTTTTGGGCTTCCATAATTATGGGTTCCCTAATACGGTTGTAATGACTGGACCAACGATTCGGTGTGGTTATTACGAAGGGACTTTAGAGGAAAGCAGATCTTGTAGTTCAAATATCATGTGTTTGTGTGCGCTACATTTTCATTTCAGAATGTGAGTGCTCAAAGTATTTTGGTCTTTTTGATTCAAAAGGAGTGGCTAGCCGTTTTTAGCACGTATAATGATGAAATTTACACTTGTGGCCCCTTTGGTCATCGGGCGTGGGAGAGTGGCCGGGTAGCACCGAGGCAGCATAGGTGCTGCTCAAACCGCAATAGGAACAAAATGTTTCGTCTTCTATCACCTAAAGAAGAGGAGCAAGTTTCAACTGGCGCCTGCCAAACTGCACAGCTTTGTTCTCTGAGATGATGAACGGGGTCTCGAACATGTCCTCACAGATCATCCACCTAAAGGCTTTTAAAGGGCAGTCTGTCTTCTTGTCACGCTTTGAAATTCTGGCTCGATGACTGTACAGCCTTAAAGCATATATCTTAACCATGCAAATGTATGAATGTATATTATTTACTCTGGACTTTAATATGTACATGATTTCTTTGTGCCAAGGTCTGGATGGATGCTGGAACACAGATCTTTTTCTCATATGCCATCTGCCTGGGCTGCCTTACAGCCTTAGGAAGCTACAACAAATACAACAACAACTGCTACAGGTAAGACAAAAAAAAGTATGTTTTTCTATATACATTATCTTTAATATCACTTGTTTTGCATCATTACCTCGTTATAGCGGTTGCCATTTTGTTATTACAAAACCTCAGTCAAGTCTGTGCTCTAGATCGGTGTCGTATTTTAAACATTATGCCTCATTTCTGTCGTTTCCAGGGACTGCCTGTGTCTCTGTTTCCTGAACAGCGCCACAAGTTTTCTCGCTGGCTTTGCCATCTTCTCCATTTTGGGTTTCATGTCCTTTGAGCAAAACGTGCCGATCTCAGAAGTTGCTGAATCTGGTGTGTGTTTATTCCAACAGAGTCGCCGAAAGCTTAAAGACATTTATTTATTTGTTTGTTTTTCAACATCCACTCCCTGCGTATCCAGGTCCCGGTTTGGCCTTCATAGCATATCCTCGCGCTGTCACCATGATGCCCTTTTCCCCTCTCTGGGCCTGCTGTTTCTTCGTTATGATTGTGTTCCTGGGACTGGACAGTCAGGTACAATCGACAACACAAAAGCTATTTGATTCAAGCGGAGTCATGTTTTGAGTTTTACTTCTTCACTGTGTTAGTTTGTGTGCGTGGAGAGCTTGGTGACAGCCATGGTGGACATGTATCCCTCTGTCTTCCGCCGCAAAAACCGCAGGGAACTCTTCATCCTGGCAGTAGCTGTGGTGTCCTTCCTTTTGGGACTCATCATGCTGACAGAGGTACAAACACACTTCAGAGTGTACATAAATGCCAGTGAGCATATTCTGATGTAACCTTAAACAAGGTTTCCCCCAGAAAACTTGCTAAGCCTGGTGGTTGAGCACTATGGCAGTCATTCATCCATCATGTTTTTGAGTTGAAAAATGTTTAAAGCTGACAAGAAATTTGAAAATATCACTTGATAATTAGGTGTTATTGAAATATTGGAGGATTAGTACCTGAACATCAACTATAAAGTCTTAAAAAATGCAAACATTTTAAAAAGACTTTTTTTTAAAAAAAGCAACGCTTAGCCTGGTGGGGGCACAAGTAAAGCCTGGTGGCCTGCCAGGCTTGTAATACACTGCTTAAAGCTTTAGTATGTAATTTCTACAAAAATATGTTTTTCCTCATTTATTAAAACTGTCATGACAGTATAATATGAGATGGATAATCTGAAAAGATCAAGCATACATTAGGATGATTGACAGCACTAAGACCCTCCCCCTGGCTTTTATTGGTTGTTTCTGACCGAGCAGTGTGTTTCTGCAGTTAGCACTGGCAGAAGGCGAAGGAAATCTATTTCTTTTTCACAGATGATCTGTCTTATATTATACTGTCACGACATGGTGATCATTTTAAGAAATATGTAAAAATATATATATATATATTTTATAAAAGTTACATACTGCGGCTTTAAGAAAATTCTGGAAAAGCGAATAAAAATTATAAAAAGGTCGAGCTGAAATTCATTCTAGCGAATAACTATAAATCATGCAAGGCAAATCTAGATATCTGATTGCATTTAGTTGAACTCCTGCCTGTTTGTGCCTTCAGGGAGGCATGTACGTCTTCCAGCTGTTTGACTACTACGCAGCCAGCGGGATGTGCCTCCTTTTCGTGGCTATTTTTGAGACTGTTTGCATTGCCTGGGTTTATGGTGAGCCAATGTATTTAGCTTTGGGGTGTCTTTCTTTTCATAAATAAGTCACTTCAAAGTGCTGACAGAAGTGAAACTGTGTCTTCCCTCAGGTGCTGATCGTTACTATGACAACATAGAGGATATGATCGGATACCGTCCCGGC
Source organism: Brachyrhaphis roseni (assembly GCA_903066815.1). Classification (NCBI taxonomy): domain Eukaryota; kingdom Metazoa; phylum Chordata; class Actinopteri; order Cyprinodontiformes; family Poeciliidae; genus Brachyrhaphis; species Brachyrhaphis roseni. Next base: position 57,304 of record CAEFZY010072434.1, on the reverse strand, counting down.
CCTGTCATTAAATTCTGCTGGCTCTTCTTTACCCCGGCAACGTGCTTTGTAGGTTTCATGTTTATATTCAGTGGTCTTTTACAGCATATTGCTGAAACAACAGCGACACCTTCAGGATGACATTAAAAATGCAGTTCACTAACTCTCAAAGCAGCCTGCAGCTTTCTTCATCTCCGTTTTAATAAAGAAAGTTATGTTGAAATACAAATCTCAGTTATTGCATGAAAGCAATACACATATTAAAGGCTTGCAAGTAGAATAACCAACATGACTTTTTGTTTTCACTTCACAGGGAACCTTTGCCTTTGCCTTGATCAAGTACTCACCTCTGAAGTACAACAATGAATACGTGTACCCAGTATGGGGGGACGGGATTGGCTGGGTTCTGGCTCTGTCCTCCATGCTCTGCATCCCTCTGTGGGCGGCAGGGAAACTCTACTACACTCCAGGAACGCTTAAAGAAGTAAGTTTCCTCTCGTTTTTGGATGTACCGAGTTGAGTCCAGGAGAGAAAATTTAATCCGTTTTCTGTTTTTTTTTCTTTGCTTTATATAAGAAAGTTGGAAAAGATGAATGAAGACACTCTTAGAATCTGGATAAAAACACAAGTGGTGCACTGGATAACGTATCTCTAAATGTCAGTCTGCAAAAAAAAACTAAGAGGATTTGCTGTGCAGCTTGCATTTTAGCGTTTTGAGCGCTCGTTTCCTTTCATTAAGAAGGTCCTGGGTTCAAATCCCAACTTCGGCTCTGATTGTTCCCCAGTTGGTTTTCTCTCTGTGCTACCTTGTGATGGACTTGGGATCTGCCCAGGGTGTACTTTGTCTTGCATTTATATACTAATTTACACATCAAAATATTGGTGACCAAAGTGCCTATTCCTGTCAAAATAGCATTTTCTTTTAAATCAAGCATAAAATCTATCATATTCAAGATGTTATCTTCCATACAAGTATTGAGGTGACTTGGACCTCAAAAGGCTCCTTTTGTTTCAGAAAATCATGTTTTAAGAGTATTGGCATGCTTTAAGAAGCAATAGAAAGGCTGGTAGTGATTTATCTATTTTCATACTTTCAAGAATAATATATTGACTCCAGATAAATAGAGATTAGATATGATAAAATTAAATATGGGCTTATTAAAGTGGCAGAATCATGTAAAATCGACTCTTTTGAGCCCTGCATGATATCATAATGTTATTCCCACCTCAAAAACACACCTGGAGTGTTGCCTTTATTCTTCTACGCATGTTTAAGAAATCCTTCAATCTCCCATGGCAACCATTCTGCTGTGCAAAACACCTGGATGAACCTAGCTCCACATTCAAGGCACAGCTACTCCTCACAGCTGCATTTTCCAAGCTACTGAGTATCTGTCTCTCAGGGCACCCTTCTCCCTCCTGCACTCCCCCACTCAGCTCCTTCAGACTAGCCAGCAGTAATTAGCAAACACTTGGTGAAACTGCGCATGTGCTCAGCTCATTGTGCGAGCTACTTCTCAGTGAAAAGCTGGTGAAAACGTTTTTAAAACAGTTAATAGATGAGCGATGTTGAGATGACTTCCCGAAGGCGGAGCTTCAGAAAGAGCAGGAAGTGTTAGAGAGACAGGGGCCCAATTTCAAGGTGTGAAATATGGAAATAAAAATTCTTTTGAGTCACAGCATTTTTTACAACAGCCGAGGGTAACATAGTTACTGGATTATGTCATAAAACCGGTCTATGTGTCCAGAAAGCATAATATTACACCTTTAACGCACCAATCTCATCTAGACACTCGATGTTTTTTTATTGTGTTTTGATTGGATTTGTGCTACGCCTTTTCCAGCGCCTCATTCTTCTCACCACTCCTTCCACTGACTTACCAAATATGAAGCAGCAACAAGGGAGGCTGATGGGCGTCCAACCTGGAGACGGCGACAAGCCCCAGCAGAGAGCTCCTCCCACCAGAGACGGCTACTTTCCTGTAGAGGAAAAAGAGTCTCACTGCTAGAGACTTGAGAGTCGAACTCTCTCTCTTTCTTTCTTTTTTCCTTTCTCTCTCTCTCTCTCTCTCTCTCTCTCTCTCTCTCCCACTTTCTCTCTCTCTTTCTCCCTTACCTCAGTGAAGACTTTCAGAGCCACCACACCTGTAACTGCACCTCTTGCTACTGGATCTTCCTTCCTCCTCCCAGTGCCTTGAACAAAACATTCTCCATCCTCTTTTGGAGAGCGTGTCAACATCTCATTTGCCCATGGCAGAGTAATGTGTACATTTGAAAATGTGACCACTATAGGTTCTCAGTGGCAAAGAAATTTGCTTTCTAAGGAAGCCTTTTCACCTGTTATGGACATCTGTAATGTTCAGTTAGTTTGACGCGACGTTTCAGTAACTTTCGTTAATTTTTAACGGCCTGGCCTGCAGCAGACGGAGCACAAGAAGTGTCCTGACACTGACTGCAGCTTTCATGAAAAGCTAACTTGAATAATATTGTTGACTTTTTAATTGCATTTTTTAATTATTATTATTAATGCAACATATACGTACGTTTTGGATACAGTTCTGCAGGAATGACTTTTGTCATCTCGTTTGTACACTATCTTGAAAAAGTTTTAAAAGTCTGGAAACCTGGAATTATGGGGGAAAAGACAATTCTTTGTCTGAAAATATGGTTTAAGTTTCCAGACTTTATTTCTTATCGTACCTTTTTCTATTAAACAAATGAAAATTTCTATAAGCAACATGATTTTTTACACTGTCTTATATTTGAATAATACACCTTATGTTTTATCTGTGATTTTCCACATTGGATTTTAAATTCAAGATGTTCGCCATCACCGACTTAGGAAAAAAAAAACAAACAGACATTTTACTGCTTCTTCACTGAAGGCCAAAAGTGTCACATTAAATGCCACAGTAAATCTTAAGCAAATATTTATGGATGTGACCATTTAAATAAATAACAATACAGGACAATACAAAATAAATAAATACATTTCAGCAATGATTAAATGTTTCTGAATCACAGGAATAGACGACTGCATTTGAAAATTCTTAGAGCATGTATTCTCTATATTTCAAAAGTGCATGTGCCGAAGTATTTATTTTCTTTCCTTATTCAATAGTATTAAATTTGTTTTATCTGTCAACCTGATCAATCAATAATCAGCTAATTAAGTAAATTTACTGATTATTGATTAGGAATTTTAAATCTGATGAAAGAAATATAAAAAAATTATAAATTACAAGGTCCATGTTGTCTTATAAATTCTATTTTTACAATTTTATTTAAATAATAACATGAATAGCCATGTCTATGTCCGCTCATCTTTGCAGGTGAGTTCTTCTCATTCAAGTCGGTTTTGATGTCAAACATTAAAGAATCGGATATTTGTGAATCAACACTTATTTGATTCACAAATAAGTGTTGTGTTTGAAGTAAAACTGATTTAAGTCCAGTAGTTGTAAAAAAAAAAAAAAAAAAAAAAACAGCAATGGACCAGCGCTTTAAAGTGTCAAAACAAAAAATTGGGAGCCAACATCAGTGTTGTAGTTTTTTTATGCTTTGTGGAAAAAAAACACCTGGTTTCTACAGGTGTTTTTGAAATGATTGTATTGCACTCCAATGTCCAAATTGTTCTAAATGTAAACATTTGAGCCTACAAAGTGGAAACCTGTGTAGGAACTCTTAATACCACACTTTATTTTCTTTTTCTTTCTTTTACTTTTTTTTACCGAAGTATACTAATAAGTGCTGCTTGAGAGAACTTGAGGTCAGGAATGTAGCTCAAAGGACCAATCAGATAAGCTGTTTTGTTTTTGTTTCCGTTGTAATACTTTGGGAATACGATTACATTTTTCACCTGCTTTACTGAACTTTTCAGAGTTGCATGGTTATTTTGTTTGTCTTTTTTTTTTTTTTAATCGTTTCCTTTTACTTTTGATATTGACACAGTTTTAGCTTAGCTGGGGTTGTCTTGTATCTAATATACAGGTTTTTTATTCCATTAAAATGCAAAGGTTCTTAAACACGATGTGGATCTGGGAAAGCTGGTTGATATGTTTCTTTTAAAAAAAATGCCTTATTTGACTACTCTTTCTGGTGCACACGAGAAACCTCAGACTTGGTTCGTCACATGTGGGAATGAATGTACAATAACCGATTACTATACTGAACAATTTATACAACTTTTCTATTGTGAAATATGTTTTTATGACTGATTAATATCGCCTTAATTTTAAAACAGTGGTTTCAGTTTGTGGGATGTTATTCATTTTATCTTACCTGATTTCATATAACTGTCTTGGTATATAAAAATAATAAAACAATCTGTTTTATTATTTATATCTGTTTTGTAGTTGGAATTTTCTTGTTGGAAGCATAACTTTTTATGTCTGCAGGTTATAACACGTGTCACTTTGCATTTTAACTGTCCCATTTTAAAACTGTCATTTAAAGACCTGCTTTATAAAAGACCACCTTTTGAGGGGTAAATACCTTATGAAAACTGCCGGGAGTTATTACTGAGTCACAGGCTGTGTAAAAATACCTGCATGGAAAGTAAGCGGAAAAGATATCACTCTGTGTACATATTTGAAGGAGTCTGGCAAGAATTACTGGTATAAACAAGGTTAAGTTCTTGACTATTCTTGTCCCATAGTTTAGATTACTGTTGATTAATCATCAACAAATTTGATACGTTTTTCTGGAAGATGTAGGTGCTCCCATTTTCTATCTGACAATCATTACACTGAGGATTTCCTCCTTAAAATTCAACATTATATAATTTCTAATGCAGTAAATCATAAATATGGTTGCTTGTATTGTAGAACCAAAATGGCACAACCTCATAAATCATTTTAACTACTGTACATATTTATATATTTAGCTGCATAGTATATGCTATCATTACACGAGATAAATTATATATATATATATATATATATATATAGCCTATACTAAACAATTTAAACGTAATTATTTAAACATATATTTATCTTACATTTTTACGGTAAAAGAAGTAAATTAACAAATTTTTTATTTAATACACATTAAAATAAAATAAAAGTTTATATATAGTTTGTTTAAAACACTTTTATTTATATCAGCCTGTATTTATTTCACTTTTCGTTGGCCAAACAATCACGATAGGTCGACAAACAGATGGTAAAATATGATTGGTTGACCTGCACAGCAACTCAGCCGCAGGCCAATCATTTTGCCTTGAACCGTGTTTGACCAGCCCACTGACTTTGACAGCGAATGTTGGCAACTCAACTCAATTTATTTAAATTATTTATTTATTTTGTTTGTTTGCATTTTAACTGTGACTTGGTGGATCCATTTCTTTATCAATATGTTTTTATTATTATTTCACAATTTATTTTACATTTTGGTTTCTCAATCCTCAAAACCACAAAACCGAGAAGTTTTTTTCCCCTTGTACTTGTCCGGCAGGGGTCGCTGCAGTAATGTTTCTTTGCTCATTACTGTTTACGGAAGTCCTAGTGACGTGTCACTGTCCACCAAAGCATTGTGGGAAGGAAAGCAGAGCTGGCACGGCCGTTGATGGCAGACAGATAAATTTAGTCAATATATTTCGGCTTGCCTGTGCGTCGGAGGAAAAGTCGTAGCGAGGACGACTTCTTCCCGTGGCCCGCGTGCTCGGCAGAGGTGGAGCGTATGCGGGTGTCATCGCTGCTGTCCTGCGCACGGGGCGCTCGAAGCGGAGGAGTGGGATCCTGTGTCAATGGACCGCGGCGTTTTTAGTTTCTACAACAAGGGAGGCGAATAAAGCAGCTACGGATTATATCCCTGCGGTGAATGGGTCGGGGGCGACTGCGCTCCGACGCCGCTCGTAAACGTCAACCGTTCCTGTGAGGATTTGTGTCAAAGACGCCGTCAAAGATGTCGACCAGCAGCCCCGAAGCGGTGAAGAAACTGCTGGAGAACATGCAGACGGACCTGCGGTCTCTCTCCATGGAGTGCAAGAAGAAATTCCCCCCTGTCAAAGAGGTTAGTTTGGGTTCGTAGCCGAGTGCTACACCGCGCTAAATGTTGTGAACTTTGTCTCGTATGGGAATATTGTGGCTTTTGGTTTTCTCCTGAATGTTGCTTGTCTCCGCACCAACCATACGGCCTTGTGTCTGCTGTGGCCACTGACAGCTGCTCACACGCTTCAGTGCACTAAAAGTAAAAGTTGGTCTATGAAAAACTATCACTAATGCATTTATTAGTTCCTCTCTCTGACACACAAGTAGAGCACTTTGAAATTAGCTTTTGTTCTTTTCGCCCGAACATGGTAGTTCTTCCTCATTTATGTCTATATTTGGGATGAAAATGTTTATTAAGACTGTGAAAAAATATTAATGTATTTTAAGAGTTCAATGAAAACAAAGCTTAAATGTATAATGATTCAATTAAATTGAGTATAAATTTTAACAATTTATCCTTAACGTTAGCCTAATTGTTTTTTTTCTAGAATTATTCATGTCATGATGGCAACATGTCGAAGTGACTCTGTTAGGTCTGGTTTTATTTTCTTTGTAGCCTTTGGTTTATATTTTATTGGTCGAGGTGATGCATGTTTGGATAGTTATCCCTCCTTGTTTTTGATGCTGTGCAGCGGGACGGATTTTCGCTCTTATTTTTGGACAGTAATGGGCAACAAGTTATTCTTTTTGCAACTTCGTAGCAGTAAGTTCAGACCATGTGTTCTCTGAATGAAAACAGGCAGACATCATATTCCCAATGTCACAAATTTAAACTGGAAACAACAAAAGCAAACGAGGTGGATTAGCAGCGATGACGACAATGTGAAACATTGTCATCGCTGCCCGGAAATTGAGTTGTCATGATGCTGCCGTACTGCAACAGTCTTCAGTCAGAGGCCTCTCCAGATTTGCTGCATGACTGACTTCTACTGGAGTGCCTTAATGCCCACAGCATCACCATCCATAATCACTCTTTCAGATATGAGTTACAGCTGCTTTTAATTTCCCTTTGGAATAAATAAAGTCGAATTGAATTTTCAAGATTCCTAAATTATAAAATCTTCAGCTATGATTTGAAAATGTAACTGTGTTTTCCTTGAATCATTCACCCAAGACGATCAGGTCACTGCTTCTCTTTACTCTATTTATTTGGATGGAAACTGGCATTTTGTCCTCCAGTGCTTTCTGTAGTCACCTTTTCTGACACATTGACTTCATTTAGACACATTTTGAATAGTCTGTTTTAGCTCATGTCATTACACTTCAGTTTAATTCAAATCTAGAGTTTAAGTCAAAACCTGAATTTTTTTTGCCTCATTCTGCTGCACAACCCAAGCATGCTGTGAAGCTCAAGGTCACAAGCCGACGGACGGATTTTCTCCTTCAGGATTTTCAGATCAAGAGCAAAATTTGTGACTCAGTCATTCACTGCATGCAGTCCAGGGAATGAGACCATCCCACTGCAACCACTGTTTCTGACTGACCTTTTTATTTTCTTTTTCTGAAATGCTTAGTCTTTGTATTAGATCAGATGTAGCTGGAAGTGTTCCACTTTTATTTTTTTTAATTTATTTATTTATATATATTTTTTGCAAGTCCCCAAAATATTTTCCCAAAAGTCTGGATCCTGTGTCAAAAATTGTATTTTTCAGCAACAAGTTCCAGATTTTAAAAAAAGGAAAACGCCTTGAAACAACACCCAGCGAGACACGGCAACAATAGTTTTTTAAAGATTAAAACTCTGCTCTTATTGTAGAACGTTTTTATCCATCATTAACATTTAAAATATCTACAGTAAGTGTAGAAAAAGCCAGTTAATACACAGACAAACAGCTTAGAGTTGGGTCGCCTGATTAGGTGCTTTCAAAATGTCTTCCTCTCCGTTGTGGAGTAGATGTGGCATTTTTGTGGACAAACATCAGAGGAGGCCCGGAGTCATGATTCACACATGGATATGACCTCAACCAAGGAAAGTCTGAGATGTCCATTGGGATGGAGCAGAAAGGAGCTGAAGAAAAAAAAAGGAAATCTGTTTTCAGGAAGAAATAAAAAAGATAATTATATATTTTGTGCTTTTTCTAAAGTTAGGTGTTTTGAGTAAAACAAGCAGGAGAAGGAAATGAGTGTTGAGCAGGATAGACTAGGTATATGGGCGATTCTCTGTCAACATTCTCTGATTCTCCAAGATCTTACATGGTCCCCTACGCTGTGGGGATCCTGTGGAGTAATAACCACAAGTGAGAAAAAGCAATACATTGATTAACAAAAAATGCAATAATAATCATGAAGCAGCAGCTATTGGAATAAATACCCAGATCATGGGTAAACCTTGATAAACACTAAGTTTTCCCGAGAGCCACAGGACTGGCAACCCTTTTTAACACAGTTTTACAACAGGACTTAGTTTTTCAAATTGTTTTTTGTTATTAGAAAAAGGGAATGCAGTTTAGTTATGTTCCATTAAAAAGTAAAAAAAAAAAAAAAAAAAATAGGCCATAAACCTCTTAAAGTGAGATTTTTGGAGTGGCGATGTTGGTAACTTAACACTGTCCCAGACTAACTCTGTCATAATAAATTTTGCTGGACAATAAATTGTCCCTGTAATTATTGTGATGAACAATAATATTGCTGTTTTGAGAGCATTTCAAGTAACATATCGATAAAGGTAAAATAATGTAAGTTCATTCTGTTAAAGACTATTAAACTTACATTTTGTAAAGAACGCATCACACTGGAACTGGAAGATATTTGAAATGTCCAAAATAAAATACAACAACCAAAAACAATAAATAGAACAGAAAATTTTAAAAAACACCCAACAGAAACCATAAAGAAAATAGATTATGAAGTCTTAGTAAACAAAATTGCCATTAAAAAAGTGTTAATCGTCAAAATGGAAAATATAATTGAGCTCATTTTAATTTATTAGACTTTAAAATCCAGCATGTTATTATTTCAGCAGTTTTTAACAATTTATTTGCACTTTTATATCAAAGTAAGCCTCTTGTCATACATACTTACTGTGGGTCTTAACTTTTCTTTTTGGTTAAAGTGAAGATCAGTTTGCTTGAATAATTTATTGAATTGAAATTAATCTTGAAAGAGTTCAATTGCTTTGTGTTTATCTTAGAGTTGTGGCCAAAATAACTGTGCAACCCAGATTACATCGCTGGTATTTGTGCCACAGTTAGAGATCCATGACTTCAGGAGATTCAGTCCTATGTACACTACTGAGCTCTGTAAAATATTAACAAGGTAAAACTAGTTAAAAAAAAAAACATCTTAAAAATCACAATCACCTCCACTTTCACCAGATGGGTGTTAATTTAGCTGCTCTTCTTTCAGTCAAACCATCTCCATGTTGCTGTACAAAATGTTGTTGCCTGAAGCTGTCAGCTGCACCATTCTGTCAAATTTAACGGTCTCTCCTGAATGTGGAGGCGTTTATTATTATCCACTAATACTGCAGTGTAGAAGTGGACCAAATTTATCCACTTTTCTACAGACTTACTGGATCATAAACTCTTTTTTTTTTTCTTCCCATAAGCAGAGGGACCTTTTCTGTTCATGTTCTCTGCAGAGCTACATTTGCAGATAACCCAATTTGTTAGGCATCTCAAACAAACTCAAAATGTTTCTCTATAAAGAACCATAAGCACCAGGGTTGTTTTCAGTCCTTAGACTCTGTTAGATTAGGGACCAAAATTGAAACCTTTGTTTCATTTTCAGCTGATGGGATTCGTTTCACACTGAACCAAATGCTTTGAGCTGCCTGTTCTCCCTCCTCACCTGTGGTGGCACTAAACCAAGAACCACTGAAGGAAACGCTTCCTTTTTCACTAAATGTGAACAACAATGAGTTTGCGGCAGATTTCAGCAGTTGTAAGATTTTTTTTTTCTTGTCTTTGCTGAAAGACCACACATAATTTTTCCCTTTAGCATTAGCCTTTCATGTTTGCTTAGGTTGAATTTACCCAAAATACTCTGCGCTATAGTCCGCTTCCTGTATTTGGAGTGATCTCAGGCCCGCTTGCATCCACATATGATTTCGAACCGAGTTCAACTGAACCAATACCTACGTTTTTTAGAGTTTGCTTTTTTGGTCCACATGAGAGTTCGATTGCACATTCACACCTTCACAATCAAACCGGACTTTCTAGACAAACAAACTAGAGTTTGATTAAAGCGGACTAAACCGGGCTAGCATGAATGCATCCTTAAAAACTTCTACGTTCAGAGTCAACCCTACTGTTGGCTTTTGCCTCTCAGCAACAAATAATTATTCAATAATACACAAAACATGTTCTGATGGTATGCAAAGTATTAGGAAAGGAAGCGCCCTCCATCCATTTTTAGCTTTGATTGGAATATTTTCCGACTGCTCAGACAAGATCTGCTGTTCCTCTGGAGTACAATCAGTCGCTTGCTGAACTGATCGAATTCAAATGACGTTGTCCTCTTCTGTTATTTTAGTTTAACTGCGTGCAATTAATCGCGTGACAGTGGTCAAACAGGTTGTTCCGCGAAGGGCAGACGGGAAAATGTTTGTCTATCAGCTCAGTTCGTCTGTTTGTCCTTTTCTCCAGTCGCTTAACCTTGGAGAAAGATAACATTCAAATGAGAAAAAAGAGATAGGGAAGACATTTCTCCGGCTGCGTGTTCAGCGCCTGAACATTAGAGATTGATATGTTAATAGGGATTGCTCCTGCGGTCAAACTGGACCACAAACAAGCGGCTGATTTTACATCTCCTGTTGGCTCTGTGGCCTTGCCTCAGGTCATTATCAAGCTACTGCCTCAGATATTGATTTGTTTTTAATCCTCGGCGTTTTCTGGTCCTTACAAGCTTCCTTTCCCCACGTGTAAAAGCCAGCAATCCGGAGACCGTCTTTGGTTTTCTCTTAAACCTGTCCTCACATATATTATTCATTTAAAATAATTGACGTGTTGCGCAACAAGCAGAGAAGCTCTTTCAGCACCACATGGTTGTGGTGGATATTTAGCAAAGAAATTACAATTTTCCAGAAATGTTACCGCTTTGTTTGTCTGAGGCATTTAAAGTTTTAAGTATTAATTAACTTTACTTCATTCTTCATGTTCTTAAAAGTTCTACATTTTCAATTATCAACAGATTTAAAGCTTATATTACACCAAAAGCAACGTAATTGTGAAGTAGGAGGGGAAAAATATATATAAACTCTGCCACAGATTCTGTCAGATTTATATGTGATCTTTGACTAGGCCATTCTATAACATGTATTTGCTTTGAAGCTGTTTGGATGTGACTTTTTTACGGAAGTGATTAGCTGCCAGAGCTCAGAAATAAATTCAGTAACACTGTCTCGTTCTAACGAAGTGCAAAAGTTGTTAAAACAAGAATTAAAAAAAATTATAGTAGTACAAGTTTTATCACTTTCTCACGAGAAATCTTCTCGGTAAAATTAGAAAACTTTCTCGTTCCAACAACATGCAACGCGAGAGTTTCTTGTTTTAACGAGATATAAAACTACTCTCCTGACAGATTACGTGTTAAAAAAGCATAAAGAAGTTTATAGGTTTTTCAATCATCGTGCAAGCATAAAAAACCCCATCATAGTCAACAGTTCTGAAAACCACTAACTAATCACAGTAAACTTTGATTTATTGTGATGTTAAATTCCAATTAATGACGTTTAAAAACCCTGAGCACTATCTGCGTTGTCAGAATTATTATTTTTCCTATTTGCTCCAGTGTTCAGTACAAATAAATTAGAAAATATGATCAAATGAAGTTACCATGTACAGCTTAGTGATACAAATCACACTTCTTTATGTGACTGGAGTCCTAACAAAGCCTATTTTAGATGTTTTTCTGGACCAGATTTTGTGTGTGAGGCTGTGAGATTTTATTTTTCTTCTTCCTGTCATCAGTAGATTTATTCCAGATTTCTCAATCTGTCAGCCACAATCACATTGCACCACAGTGCAGGAGCTTCCTAAAAGAACAGATTTATTTATTTTTTTATTCTAGCATTATGTCTAGGACTAGAAAGTGAAACAATCTTTGCCTTAGAATTAAAGAACTTATAAAATAACTGAGCTAAATATGTTGCAAGCACTTGAAGAGTTCATCAACGCATTTCAAGCAACCTTTGGAGCAGTTTTGGGATTTGACGGTACGACTCTCAAGGTCTGACATTTCTCACAGTCTGCTAAGTCAGCTTGTGAAAAGCGCTGACCTGTGCAGACGGCACGGACGCACTGCTGCAGAGGCACCGCCGCTTTTTGAGATGCATCTGGTCTGCAGATGTGGGTCAGTTCCCCTTTAAGGGTCTCCGTTCTAAAAAGGCTCCTTAGGAGAACTGAAAGCATCGATGCTTCCTGATTTGTTTTCCACGCTGCGCTGCATCGTCTGTCCATGTTTACGTTTCAGGAACTTACTGCCGTTTTTGTGAAAGTGTAAACGAGCGCCTATAATAGAAAATATTTTCAATATGCCGGCAACATGAGGTTCCAGTTAGGATGTTAGATTTATTTCTTGTTTGCGAAAGCAGCACCGCTGCTTAATTGCACTCAGATGTTTAAAGAAGGTTTACGAAAGCTTTTTGGTACAGGAACGTCTCAGAAAAAAAGATTAATTTAAAAGTTCATTTACCTACGGAAACTCATAAACACTATATTTATACAAACTTCAAATATTTATTATATATAATATATAATAGAATCCAAGAAAATCCAAGAGAAGAAGAAGCAGCTGAGGGAAAAGACGGAACTGGAGATCGCCGCCCGGCTGGCCGCCCTCGGACCCATCGCCGAGACCACCAACATGCTGAGGGAGGAGACAGACGAGGACCTGCTGTTCGAGTGAAGCCCCCCCTTCAGTCCAACACTCATCATCATGCTGTTTATTCTGTGCCTCTTTGGCCGTGTTTGTCTTCTCAGACAAGTGATGAAAGTATTTCTTTTTGTGTTAACATCACAAAAAGATGTTATAAAAGACATATGTACTTAGTTCAAATCTATAGCTACTTGGTAAAGAACAATATCACATTATAACCATAACAAGTTTATTCATTCAGAAATGGGACGTTGCCGTCCACACCAGGGGTGTCCAAAGTGTGGTGGAGGGGCTATATGCAGCCCTCGGAATAATTTTGTGTGGCCACCTGCTGTAACTTGGACTGCACTCTGCCTCTCTTCTCTTCAGGCACTTGCCTTAACACTAACAGCTTGTTGCAACACCAGTGGACCGAGGAGGAGGAGGTTGGTGAGGAAGGAGTGCAGGATTTCTCCAGAGATTAACTTTCAGCAGGCCCGGCCTCGGTTTGGGTTAAAAGCCCAAGCTGCTGATTAGGCTTTGCTTGGTGACAAACACAGCTTGGCAGATTATGAGTAGCTGCTCTCTACAATAACTTGATCTTGTGGTTAAGTGGAAAGTTGTTGGTGGGAAACAGCAACCATGTTGTCACCTCTGAGTCAAAGCGTAGGGTAACTCTAAACCACTTTGAAGTGCCTTCGTTCACTTTATGAGCAACATTTGTTTTCTTTTATTTGCGTTATTTAAATTGACTTTCAAAAGTATTCATACCTCTTGAACTTTTTACATGATGGAATAGACAAACAAGAAGTGGTCCATAACTGTGAAGTGGAAGGAAAATAAATGTTTTTTAAAATAGAAGTCTTAATGTGCTGCATGTGACGGTGGACATTTATCGTACCATTTATCGTGAACATTTCTTATCACATTAAGAATTTAAATTTATTGTTATGATAAGTTATTGATAGTAGATAAAAAGTCAAAACCAAGTGTTGGATCAGATGATATGTTTTTATATTTTCTCGGCTGTTTGTTCCATGAGTTCATCAATAAATATCAGGAAAATTAAAAATATAATTAACTGCAGTTACGGTGTGTGTATGAATCACACTTGTTTACATTTTTTTTAAGTAAGGTGCGTCACAAAGAAGCCAATTTCAAATAAAATCCAGTCCAACTGACTGCATTCAAAGTCACCTAAATAGTAAACGGAGTATAGCAGTGTGTCATTTGGATTGTTACATAACCTCCTAATAAAATGAAAAACTATTTCTGGTTGTAAACTGACAAAATATGAACACCAGGGTGCCTGGGCATTCTTAAAATGTCTTAAATTAACATATCTAAAATTAAAGCCTTAAAATATCTTAAATTTGTTAGGAAATATGTAAGTTGGCCTTAAATACGTTAATAACAGGTGAGTAACACATGCAGAGATTTTCATTGTGTTCTGTGACTCGATGCGTTTCAAGCTACAGCTAACTAGCTGCTAATAAGCTCCTGCTAGCTAGCTTTTTAGCGTCTATAATGGGTAAGTGTAAATTATCACCAGTTGGCTGGACGATTTTTATCTTTGCCACTGCCTCACTTCTGTTGCTAACCCAAAAATGCTTGACACTGCTGCATAAAATGTGCCATTGTCTTTTGTACTTTTCTGTCATGACATATCTTAAATTGTATTCATAATGGTCTTAAAAATCTCTTAAGTTTGAGTTGATGAAACCCTGGAACACTTTAACGTGTAACTGTGAAAGATGAACACCTTAAAAATGATGAGAGGAAGTAGTGATACTGAAGCTGCCACCTAAAGAAGATACGCAGGTTGGACAAAAACAACCACCGGTCGGTAATTTTGCTTTTTGGCTGTTGCATAAAGATAAGGAGATCCTTATTTGAAAGCTGCCAGCACTCTAATTTTTACCGTCTCCTTGTGTCCGTCCTCTTTCTCGACATCCCCTTGTTTTGTGTTAGTAGCTGACAGACATCCCACAGGGGAAATCAATTCCCAGTAGCACATCTCAATGAGGCCCAGGCCTCATCTGGGCGTATTTACCAACACTTTCTAACGTCTCACTTTCTGTTTTCCTCTAGGCTGCAGAGTCTGGCATTGTGAAGATTAAAACCATCGCAGCCAGGAAAACGGACATACTGGCAGGTAAGCTGTGTTACAGGAGGTGAGGGGGACACGTTGTGTTTCCTAATGTCAAAAATCATTTTTATTGACGGTTGTGGGCTAAGAATTATTCAGTGTATTAACAGTAGCATACTTTATTCATAAAATAGATGTTACTGAGGAAAAAACTTGATTGCAAAAGGAATTAAAGGTAGACAAAAGCCTGAAGAACACCACTTAGGAGATAAATTTAAGAGAGGTTCAATTTGCAATTAGTAGTTGACGCCAGACTAAAGGTTAAAAGGTCATGTTCTTGTAGTCCAGATTTATGGCCCTCTTCGACTGACGTTGAGTGCAGCGCTGTCTGCTGCAGTGATGCATCTAAAACCCAACTAAGAATAATGACAGCGTATCGAATTCCTTTCTCTTTTACAAAACAGGTTTTCTTGGTACCCATCAGGGTAATGTGCACCATCCTACAAGAAGATTTTTACTGTTTTATGTGGCATTTCAACAGAAATTCCAGCTGTGCTAAATTAAATATTCAGGGGGAAAAAAACATACGGAAATTGTTTCTTTGCACTTGAAAAGAAACTGACTTTTGTTGTCAGATGAAGGCAAAATCATTTAGTTGACATATTAAACTTTTTTTAGTGTTTTAGCTTGATTAACAATCAGACTAATTAAACTGGGACTATTATATTACCTGTAATAGACCCTTACCTCAATTTTGAATCTTGCATGTTTTCCTGACAGACAGAAGTGAACCCTTCATAAGGATTAAATATGATCGTCATAGCTGTGGTGCTGTCAGTTTTTTTTCTCCTGCTGACGTCTCAGTACCGGTTTGAAAGTAGCAACCTGAATGAACCGGCAACATGCAAACATTGAAAAACGAAAACAAACTGCTTACTTTCTAGAGTAAGTTCATTTCTTTAGCATCTCTGATACTGGGAAGAGATAACGGTTTTTATCGGTAGCTCATAGAATACAAGCATAGAGGCTTTGTTAAAGATTTGTAATCCTTTTTTTTTTTGTTGTTTTCAGCGTGATAGCCGCCTCAGGGAAACAAACATACACTGAGTCTGAGTTCTTACTGTAGGGAGTTGGTATTTAAAATAATGTTCTTCATTTTGGTGATCATACTCTACATCCTTAAGAATCGCAAATGCTTAAATCCTTAAAATCTCTTAAATTAATTTTATGAAGAAGTTGGCATATATTATGTTAATCGCAGGTATTAAGTTTTGTCTTGACAGGGCTATTTGCTCTTATATTTTTGTTCAGGCAAAACTTTGAGTTACACTCGGACGTCATCATCGTATTTTGGGACATGAGACAGTTCAGGCTACTGCTGCATTGTGCTTTTCTACATTTACAAACCCTTTAAAGTGCGCTGAAGTAATATCCACACATTATTTCTGCAAACCAGAGGGGGTGGGGTCACGGTGTCACCTAATTGCGAGACAACTCCTCTCCCTTGCTGATCCACGCCCACCCCCCTCATGAATAGAAGATTGTTTGGGTACATTCCTCAACAAATCCAGCTTTTTATGATTTCCAGTAGCGAAGCATAGCTGACATTTTCTGAGTGAACAGAGCAGCCCTTCTGTAACTGTACACTGTGCAACTATGACAAGCTGCTTGTTACAGAGTCTGTATTAGTTTTTGGATTTGAAACACAGTTACTGTTCTGTTATCTTAAATAGGATTTAGAGAGAGTTGTCTTTTATTCCAGAGTTAAAACGCAACAGATGGCTGTTAGAAAACAAAAATATGACAGGAGTTAATTTAATTCTGTAAATGATCTGATGTCAAAGACTAATCCCACCGATCAGAATTGTGGAGGCAATTTTCTATCATCAGCCTTTCACCTGCTTGATGTAAATTTGCTCTATTTTTTATTTCTCTTTAGGAAATGTAATTTATAAATAGCTTATTTCCTTCACCAAATCTGAAATTGGATAACTTGGAGTCTTCACTCAGTAATCGCTTCCTCATAGAAGAGCATTGCTGTAATGGTGATCTGAAAAAAGAGAGGATTTCTGATTTTCTGAACAGCTAAATTACAGATGAATCTAAAAAATGTTTTCCCAATTTACGTCACCATCCGATTTCTACCAGTGTTTCCTCTTTCAAAATAGGTGCTTCAAAAGTTTGTGTTCTTAGTCCTTTTATAAAGTTATATTTGTATTTTAATATTTACATTTTGATGCTTTTTACTAGAGTAAATCACATGGCAGTACCCTTCTGCTAAAACCTGACATTGCTGATTTCTGTCCCTGGTGTTTTGCTGCAGCACTGAAGGAGAACAGCTCAGAGGTGGTGCAACCTTTTCTGATGGGCTGTGGCACGAAAGAGCCAAAAATCACCCAGCTGTGTCTGGCTGCCATTCAGAGACTCATGTCTCATGAGGTAGTGTCTGAGGTAAGTACAGAGAGCAAACACAAGGACTCAAGCAGCTGACGTCAACAACCAAATGTGCATGTGCATAAACAAATACACTAAGAAAAGATGAAAAAAAGTCCAATTTTATAAGCACAGAAAATCCTCTTGTTACTTCTCGTTAGGTTTTGTACTGATTCACAAGCATTAAGTGAAAAACATTATGTTTTAGTATTTAAGTAAACCAACCCAACTAGATAAACAATCAAGATTTTCCTTTCGGTTGCTATTTTAGGAATATGCCAAAGTTTGATTTTAGGAATCACCTATGGATGGTTGGCTTGTAAATGAACCCTATGGATCTAAAATATTTATACGAAATATATAAAAATATTTCTATCAACATTAATTCTTTTATAACACTGTTATCTGTACCTTTCAGTTCTGTTAACTTTTATTTATTGGTCATGTAAATATAAGTGCATGAGTTAATTTAAAAAAAAAAAAATTTGTAAATGTATATGTTCCTTCTAGACCAAAACAGCCTGGACTAATCCAAGGTGTCCATGCATCCTTAAAAAGTCTTAAATTCGTGTATCTAAAGTGAAGACCTTAAAATGTCTTACATTCTTTAAAACGCAAGTTGGGATTTAATGTCACAGGTCTTAAATTTAGTCTTGACAGAACTATTTAACCTTCTATGTTCTCTGTTTAATTTTTTTCTCACTAGACTTTTCTGTCAGGCAAAATTTTGAGTTGTACTCAGATGTCTTCATTACGTTATGGGACTCGAGACACTTGAGGCTACCGCTAACTAGCTGCTAATATGCCCTTGCTAGCTAACCAGCTAGCTTTTTTGTGTCTATCATTGATAAGGGCAAATTTATCGCCAGTTGGTCGGATGAAGTTGTGGAAATATAGGTCTTAAATTGTATTTATAATGATCTTAAAAAGTCCTAAATTTGAATTGGTGAAACCTGCAGAAACCCTGATAATGTATGTTTTGACTTTTCAATCAGATTGAATTGTCTTTAAACTAATTCCCTAAGAATCAACGTTTCAGCATAGCTGCAGTCAGAACAAGAAGTGTTTTTTTATGGTTTTAAGGCTAGGAACTTAATTTATCTTTGACAATAAATATGTTAAGGATATTTTACTTTGAGTCTTGCGTAGAGACAAAAATACAACACCTGTAACACTTGAATATAGCTTAATTGTTAATAACTTCTAAAACCGATGCAGCTTATCAATAGCGGCATATTTCGCTATTTTGTGATACGAAGCAGCTCGCCATTTCTTAATTTCCCAATGATTTTCTTGTTTTCCTTCCTCTGTAGTCGAGGAAACCACTGGCTGAGAAAATGCATGAGCCTCTTTACATGGTGTGGGAGTGCGGGCAAAGTTACAAAAAACCAGAGGAAATCATGTGGAGTAAGATGGGAGGGGGAAGGGGGATGACTTTAATTAGTTTTTAAATTAATTTGAAGTTCAGCATAGGCTTATCAGATGGGTGAAGATGGTCTGAATCTTTAAATAGCTGAGCTGCCGGTATGCTGGTGCCCTGAAGCTTCACATCTGGCTTGTTAATTCACCATACAAAGCTGCTATTAAAAGCTTCCTGAGGTCTACATTCTGACATGAGGCCATGGTTTCATTAGTCTGAAACAGTTCCTGAAGCTTTTTGACTGATATATAACAAAAAAAAAAAACAGACGGTAATTTCATTGTTTATTTATTTATAATCAAATTGTTTAATATGTAGGGCCTTTCAAAAGTATTCAGGCCTCGTTCTATTTTTTTTTTTTTTTTTGTAGTTTTATTTTTTACACACTCCAATATGTGTTAGCATGATTTTATATAAAATATATTTTTTTAAGTAATAAAAAATAGTAAAAACAAAGCATTTGAACCTGCCATTTTAATTTTTATTCAGTGAGTTGACTTGTTAATCGAAACAATTTTTTTATTTAACATTAGTTAACATCTACCAATGTCCCTTGTGAAGTTGTAGTTTTTCCTCTTCACATTTTTCTTATAAATGTTTTGCCTACTTTTTCTCTTCAACTACCAAATACTAAACTTTTTTTGAAGATTCTGTCTTTTAAAAAAAAATAACAGTGAGCAAACTAAAACCTCCTTATACCAAACAGACATTTTGTTCTGTTTCTCCACTTTATAAATTCCAGTGTTCAGGCCCTCATGGGACAAAGCCAAGCTACATCTCAAGGTGCCACTCAAGATGTTTTAGTCTAACTTTTGACATTTAGAGACAATGTGGCAGCAGTCTTAAGGGAAGAACTGGAGTCAGGTGAAATTTCTGAACAAAAAGCCCTGTAATTGGGCAGCAGATGCTCTGAATGAGCTCTTAATGTCAACACCTAATAAGGCATCAGGTTGGTACAAGACTGAAGCAGCACTGTCATCTTCGTCATACTGAGACATCCACCTCCTGCAGCAAACATGTCTCATCCGGACAGAAATGTGTATCAGAAAAGCAGGCTGTCACAGTTTGAATGACAAACCCCTGAGGAGGGTGAGGGGGGGGGAGGTCAGGCCAGCTGCAAAATGTAAAAACGGGAAGCTTTCCACTGATGTAAAATGTATTTTACATTACAACTAGTGTAAAATAAATATTAAGGAAACAGAAACGGACAAAAACAAAAGGTTGACTACCTTGGTCAAACATTTAAAAATGAACATCAAACCTTCTTTGAAATGGTTCATAAAGTGCATTTAGGAATGCTAAATATAATGTAAAATAAATAATTAAGCATGACATGAAATCAGAGAATTAGACACAATAGATCTACCGCCATCGATTGGGCACATTGCATCGACTCCTGATCTAGAATCGTTTTCGATATCTAGACTGATTAAAAATCTGCCAAATTATCTAGAAGCTGGTGTTTTCATAATAGAGATGCTTCAGGTTCTTTGATAGAAATATACGTTTTCATTCCTCTCAGCACAACCATAAAAAATCTTAATCTGATATTTATTAATCTAAATTAATAGATTAAACTTGAGGATACCTTTTACAGAGAATGCTTCAAAAGGAAAAAAAAAATCTGGTTTTTCTTTGTTTCTCATTTGGGTTTTGAGGTCGATCGTTTAATTGGATCTCACAATATATATAGACTTTTTAAAAAATTGTGTGTCAAATAAAAGGACATGCAGTGTCACTTGGTGTCAGCATCAGCCTTTACAGATGGCTAAATCTGGTGTCTGATGTTTTGTTGCTGGCGTCAGGAAGCAGCTGCTCCCACTATTGTGTCTCAGCTGAACATGGCGGGTTCTGCATAAAGCGCTCAGTTCATGTGCCGATGTGCGGACATGTTTGCACCAAAGTGTAACGTTTGCTCTGGTTCTTTCTGTGCATGTGCCAGGCGGCTGCAGGGAACATCATCAACATGTTGTGGCAGCTGATGGAGAACGGTTTGGAGGAGCTGAAACTCTTACAGACGGTACTGGTCCTGCTGACCACCAACACAGTTGTTCATGATGAAGTCCTCTCAAAGGTAAAAGGTCAACACAATCATGACATAAGCGTCCTTCTTTTACTCTACGCTGATGTGAAGGTGGCGTACCTTATCTTGAATTATTTCTGATGTGAATCATTTTCACTTTCATTCTCAACTTAGTCATCAGTTGCCAAAACTATTTTGATAATTAATTGAATAAATTTAGCTTTTTGAGTTTTTGGTATCTGCCCCTTTAAGTACTCGATCTCATTTAGGCTCTAAATCTAATCTAAGCATGAAGTTTAAATTCATGCTTACAAGTATTAGCTACCATGTTAAAGATATCCATCCATTCATTGTCCAGCTTTTCTTTTAAAGAAAAGCTGGACAATGAATGCTTTTCTGTCTGTCCATCCATCTTTTCGTTTATGTAGCTGTTTGTCAATCCATTCATCCGGCTTTATTTCGTCCATCTTTTTTGATCGTCCATCGTTCCATCCATTTTATCTTTTGTTCATCTATCCACTCATGTTTTCTTTCATCCATCCATCAGTTCATCCAACTGATGGATGGATGAAAGATCCATCCATCCATGGATCTGTCCATCTGTTCATCCATCTTTTCTTTCTTTTATCCTGCTTTCTGATCTTCTTTCAGTTACTGAAGCAGTTTTATCTATTTTACTTTTTAAGTTGATCAAAATTTCTAGGAATTTCTATTGAAACACTATTTTCTCCTTCTGAACTTACACCTGACACACACACACGATTATTTCTCTTTGTCACCATTCGGAATAGGCAAAACAACAGTCAATAAAACAGCAAAGAGAAGCAGCGTGTTGGAGCTATAAAGTGTTTAACAACCTTTAGATGTGTCAACCAGTTGTTTGGTGTGAACCAAGGAAAATCAAACGTTTCTCAGTTTGATGCGCAGTGCTACAAATACTGCTTGGACTTTTCCTGGAAGTGCTAAAGTGGTGTACCTCTGATTAGGCGTATGCATTGATGTTCATATTTCACGTCTCTGAAGAGTCTCCCGCATTGTTTTCAGGCCATCGTGTTGTGCTTCCGTCTCCACTTCACCAAGGACAACATCACCAACAACACGGCGGCCGCCACCGTCAGACAAGTCGTCACCGTCGTCTTTGAGAGGATGGTCGCCGAAGACGAGAGATTCAAAGGTCTGCATGATAAACAAAATTAGTCAGAACAAAGATACAGTTTCAGATTTGCTATTGTTGTTGCTTTAAAGAGACGTAGCTCTGAATTTTAACACTTTGTTTTTCCTGCTTGGATCTAAAAGCTGTTGTGGCTTAAATGTTGTAAACATGTTTTGTATCTGGACTAAAGGCATCGCGGAGCAGCCTCCTCCCGTCCAGGGAAACACCAACCGGCGCTCTGTCAGTACCCTGAGACCCAGCGCCAAGGACGCATACATGCTGTTTCAGGTTAGTCCACAAGGAGGCAGCAGTCCTCCACTCACCTCTCTGTCAGGAGTGTTTGAGATTATCTGTAATCTAAAGAAATAAGCCAAAATGTCTAATTTTATCATCATAAATATGCGGATCTTAAAGCTCTTAGTCTTGTCAGAATTTCCTCAATGGCTCCTTGTTTTCTTACGCTCTGCCTGTTGTTGCTTACCCACAATGCCTCTCTGTGTGTGAGGATCTTTATTCTCCCACAGTGCTAAGGCAGTGCACTGTTTCTGCAAGTTGGATACAACTCTCTATTGTACTGGATGCTTCTGCCCGCAGGACCTGTGCCAGTTGGTGAACGCTGACGCCCCCTACTGGCTGGTGGGAATGACAGAAATGACCCGAACGTTTGGCCTGGAGCTGCTGGAGTCGGTTCTGAACGATTTCCCCGGTGTTTTCTTACAGGTATGCACGCTCTCTTATTGTGGTAAATAAAGATGTTATTTCTGTGTTTCTATATTAATTATGTTCAATGTCTCCCAAAGCACCAGGAGTTCAGCTTCCTGCTGAAAGAGAGGGTGTGCCCTCTTGTCATCAAGCTCTTCTCGCCCAACATAAAGTTCCGGCAGGGCGCCGGCGCCACCGCTCCACCTGCACCCGTGGAGAAACCCTATTTTCCCATTTGCATGAGGCTGCTGCGAGTGGTTTCAGTCCTCATTAAACACTTCTACAGCTTACTGGTAAGGACTCAGTTTACCAAACCTGATCCCAGATGGATTATTTCTGCGCATATCATGATCCCTATTCACTCATGTCTTTGATTTTTGATACAAAGTACATGAGCTCTTTCAAAAAAGCTAGAATTTGGACCTGTTAATTTAAAAGTTCTAAATGCGGTCAGCATTGTTTGTTCCTTCAGTTTCTGTTATACATCTGTCCACCTTGATAAGGAACAGTTCTGAATTAGAATCCCAAAATGAATACAACAATGGAGGATGAATGGTTGTGCAAAGTAAATATTGGTGATCTTAGATGAATTGATGTGTTTTAATTCCTCTAAAACCAGTGATTATGTGTGAAATGTTCCTGTTTGTTTGTGTCTGTTTCACAGGTGACTGAATGTGAGATCTTCCTGTCTCTGCTGGTGAAGTTTCTTGACGGGGAAAAGCCTCAGTGGCTCCGAGCCGTTGCTGTAGAATCAGTCCATAGGCTGTGTGTGCAGCCACATTTACTATGGTAAACACGTGTTTGTCTATACGCATTCACTTATTTCATTTAAATTTATCCTGTTTCTTATCTTTCTGACCTGACGATCAGTGAGGAGTCCTAAGGGTGCCATGGCCCCATCTTGAAAAAATGTCCAGGTCATAGAAAGGGGGACAGTCATTTTCTTCAATCAAAACATTAATGTAAAACCCAATAAATGAATAAATAAATGTATTACCGTATTTTTCGGACTATAAGCTGTTACTTTTTTCCCACGCTTTGAACCATGCTGCTTATAGCCCGGTGCGGCTTTTCTGTGGATTTTTCTTCAACCACCAGGGGGCTCTTTAGCAGGAAGTCAAAATTGGAAATCAAAGAAGAATTAATTTAGAACAAGCACATGCTAGCAGGAGGCATGACGGAGAAATTTCTTCAAACTCAAACCCCCTCATCATGGAAACAACACGAAGAAAAAGATGCCGCTTTTATCGATCTACAGTACAGGAGGGAAATGGAGCCGCTGCACGTAAACTCGCCGTGAACAAATCCATGGTTTCACATTGGAGACAGAGGGCTGCGTCCTTAATAGCAGATTTATTAAAGACATAGCCCTCTGCTGCATCCTTGTGGAAAACCGAGAGTGGTGGAGATACCAGCGGCTTATAGCCTGGTGTGGCTTATACATGTACGTTTCCAGTTATTTTTTTGTTTTGTTTTGTGTTTTTTCTCAAAAAATTTGTAGGTACAGCTAATAGTGAGGTGCGCTCTATAGTCCGGAAAATATGGTAATTTAAAAATAACATAAAATAATTATTACGGTAATATATATGTAAACATTTTTTTTATTTTTATTTTTACTGGACAGGTCGAGCCATCCTTATTGAAATTCTCTGGGGGCGCCACTCCACTGAGACATTTGAATTTCTTTTTTTTTTTTTTCTTTTCTCGTTTTCATTTCCTCAAGAATTCACATTTTGCTCAAATACCCTTGTTTTGTGTGTGTTTTTAACAAAGCGTTTTGTTTCTTTTCCCCCTCTACAGTTCTTTCTGTCAGTCTTACGACATGAAGCAGCACTCCACCAAGGTGTTCAGAGATATCGTTAACGCTCTGGGATCCTTCATTCAGTCCCTTTTTATTGTCCCAAACGCTGGCAACGCTGCTGCTGTCAGTGCACCTGCTGGTTAGTTACCTTCATGGTTGAGTTGGTACTGAATATTAAAGAGAAAAAAAAACGTGTAAAAAGGCCTTTGAAATTTGATCTTATAAAATAAATGTAGGTCCATTTTAAATGTAAAATCTGTTAGAAATTGTCTTTTTGAAACAGTGAAACGCTTTAAATAAAACTGCTTTTGTAGGAAGTACATGTTTGTTTGTTTTTTCATGTTTTTCTATTTTCTTCACTCTTCCTCTCTAGGTGGGTCAGGTTCAGGGACCCAGGGCACGGCTCAGGGTGTTCCGGGCACAGGAGGGGGCGGCGGCACCTTGACTACACAGGCTGCGTTTGAATACCGCGGCACCTGGATCCCCCTCATGACTGTTAGTGTCCAGGGCAGCGCCAAGGCCACCTAGTAAGGGTTTCCTTTCATGTTTACTCAAATGTTCATTATACTTTTGAAACTGACAACATATGTTCTGTACAGATATCATTTATGATTATAGTGAAACTCCACTAGTAGTGTAGCAGATAATTGAATATTTCAGCAGAATCTTTCACATGCTGATACAAGAACCTAACTAGCTACAGCTACATGGACTGTTACAACTTCTTGCCATTACTCTTGCACACCTCCTTGCCTTTTGTACACCTGTAAATAAATATCTATATCATGTATAGCACTTCTGGATAGATGCAAACTACATTTCGTTGCTTGTACTTGTGACAGTGCAATGACAATAAAGTTGAATTCTATTCTATTCTATTCTATGTTCCCAGTTGCTTGCTTGTTTGAAAAAACAAATGTTAGCCACCGAAAAATTCGAAATGGTTGCCATGGTCATCGAGGAAAATTTGTTGTTGCACAAAAACTGGCAGTATTTATCACAATTGAAGACTTTTTCTGTCAAATCATTCATAATTGGACCCATAGAAATCACATTTATAGATACTTTTTTTATTTTCCTAATAGTCACCATGGATGTCATGAAAAATAAATTTTTGCTGTAAAATTACTGTTTGCATTTTGAACCATATAAGTAATATATTTTTCCTTGATATCCTGTTTCTCTTTTTCTTGTGGACATTTTTCAAAATGGTTGTATTGGAGAACATACATTTGCACTAAAATCAGCAGCAGTTGTTACCAGTTGTGGTCACAGCTAACCAAACAGTTAGGTTCGCTAGCCACGAATTCGCTAACAAGAATCTGAGCTCCATTTACGCTAAACCACTAAACACATTTAGAAAATCAACAGAAGCTAACACTATATCACTAATACATAAAAACAATTTGCAGAAAACATCAAAATCTTGAGCTGGGATTGTACTTTATTTTTACTTGTTTAGGCCACAACTCAAACTACTGAAACACTTTTGCATCAGAATAAAAATGCAAAAAGAAAAAAGAAGTCATTCATTCAAACTTACAAAACAATAGCAGGATAACCAATATCGAAAACATGTGATGTGGCATAAAATTCATCGAAGTCATGAAAATGGGTAACATTTTATAGCAATAAATGGTTTAAAAGGCTTGTAAACGGCAGCCATCTTGAAAAATTGCCATCATCTTACAATTTAAGTAGCTAATGGTAAATATTAAAAACATCTGACCTGAGCAGTGACTATGCAAATTTTTATGCTTGTATCCAGACTTTATTTTTATATTTTTACAGTATTATTCTGCACTAAATTGTTATAATCACTAAATAACGACAACAGATTTGCTATAATCAAATCAAACCCGAATCTGCTTTATGTTGGAGTGAAGTCAGATGTTTAGCGTTTTCACATCTGATTCGGTCTTGACGTTCTCCCCCACCCAGCTTGGAGATGTTGGACAAGGTGGAGCCTCCATCCATCCCAGAGGGCTACGCCATGTCGGTGGCCTTCAGCGCCTTGCTGGACCTGGTGAGGGGCATCACCTCTATGATCGAAAGAGAGCTGACCATGGAGGAGGAGGCAGCTGCAGAGTTCAGGGAGACTCACCCTGAGCAGGAATGGAAACCAGAGCCAGGTAAGAATAGTCATTGGGGGAAAAAAAAAAAGAAAGGAAAATGAAGCTTCTTCTAATATTTGTGTTAAATGTGACAACTAAATGTGGACAGCAGTGTTGTAGTACTCGAGACCATTTTTCGATGGTCTTGGTCTTGTCTTGGTCTTGGGTTAGGTGGTCTTGACTGCAACACTGGTGGACAGGTAGAGTTTTGGCTAAAAGGTTTAAACAAAAGGTTCTGTAACCTTAGATTGTCAGTAATATGCTTGTATGACTTTGAGTGACATATGAAATAGAAATACAGACATCTCTTAATTTCCCAAAGCAACTAAAAGTCCAGTTAGCATCTTGTTTTTCTTTTCAGGGGCCCACTTGGTTTGGGAGGAAATGGTCAACGCCAGCTGGTGTGGTCTCCTGGCTGCTCTGTCTCTGCTGCTAGATGCGAGGTAAGAAAAAAATATTTGTAGTTATTCAAACAGAAAATCATCCTCACTTTTATTATCAAGCTATACATGTATAGCTTGATAATAAATAAGATGCAGAACGCTTCCCGACATTCAAAAGTGTCACACCAAGGGATTTCATCTGCTAGATCAACACAGCGTAGTGCATCATTTTATAGAGAAATGTAAAAGCGGGTTTGCTAGAAGCATGGGTTGCGTTTGTTTTGTTTTCGGGTTCAGGGAAACCAGTCAGTTGATGGATGAAGATGAAATGAAATGTACACCCAATGTTGCACAATCACATTTTTCAACCAAAATATATTATATTGTAATTGTCTGTATATGTGCAAAGACATCCCAAAAACACTTCAATCTTTCCCTGCAGGTTTAATTACATCAAAAGATTGTTGTACAAAGTTTTCACTCAGTGGGGGTTGATATAATTACACACTACACAGATTTTATTTGTAGACAATGTGGAAATTCATATGTACTTTGCTTTTAACAATTATACCATAGTTTGGGTGGCGCAGTGGTAAAGCGTGACTCATGCAGAGGCATTAGTCTTTGACACAGGTTCGAGTCCCCGTCCAATGATCGATTACCCACTTTCCTGTCTGACCCACTGTTAAATCAAATAATTATGTCAGACCTTCACCAAGAAATGAAATAAAATGACCTCAAGTTAGTGGTTGTGGGATTTACGCCTATGTGTAAGACGTAGTCTGGTTTTAAATGATAACCACATACATCAAGTGCAGTAAATGTTTACGCTTCCCTCTTGTTTTTCCCGCGCAACATTTCCAGCACCGACGAGGCGGCGACGGAGAACATCCTGAAGGCGGAGATGACCATGGCATCGCTGTGTGGTCGCCTGGGTCTGGTGACGCCTCGCGATGCCTTCATCACAGCCATCTGCAAGGCATCTCTGCCGCCCCACTACGCTCTCACCGTGCTGAGTAGCAACACCTCCAACCTCTCCAGCAAAGGTTCCCACAAACCTTTTTCACGTACATAAAAAGACGATCTCAAGCCGACTACTGTTGGTTTACAACAAATCCACTGAATTAAGTTTGGATTTTTAGTAGATCCAAGGTTTCCAAGTAAACATTGGAATCTTGTTTTGGAAAGTTTTTCTTTATTTGCTTACAAAGCCTGTTTGTGCGTTTGCAGAGCATCGCTTGAAGTCTTAGCTGCTGTGTGTGCGCTTGTGTTCTCCACAGCTTACTCCATCCAGGGCCAAAGTGTGCAGATCATCAGCCCCTCCAGTGACTCTCATCAGCAGGTGGTGGCCGTCGGGCAGCCACTGACCGCTCAGCCGCAAGGCACCGTGGTGGTGAGGACGCACTTACACGTTTGATATTTGGTATTTTAAATCTATGCAGAAGGGGTTTTTTTATTATTATTTTGAATCAAAGCAAATTTTGCCACCTGGGCTCTAAGAAAATTTCCCAAAAGTTCAGCTGTTGCTGTTAAGAATGGAGCATTTCTCTCCAAAACTAATGAGCAAAACTGGTCAAGTCCAGTTCTCTGAGACTTAAATTCATTTTAAAAAAGTAAAAAAAGATAGAATCACTTATCTGCATAACTGATTTTTTATCATCCAGCAAAATGTTTTATCAAGTCTAACTATAGCAGTGAAAACAGAGCATGTGCCGTCTTTCCAACATGTCATTCATTCATATTGTTTTAGGTGTTTGCTAAACATGTCATGATGTAAATGATCATAAATAATCATGTAAATATCTCGCTTTTATTTCAGCTGACTGCCAAAAACATCCAGTGCATGAGGACGCTGCTGAACCTGGCTCACTGCCACGGCGCCGTGCTGGGGACATCGTGGCAGCTGGTGCTGGCTACCCTCCAGGTACGACACACGCCTCGTCACTCAGACTTGTGTAATTTGATTAGGGAGTTGAGCACTTTACATACCTTATATTTGTACAAACAAAACAATGGAGACATACATCTCCATTGTTTTGTTTTATGAATCCGTTTTGTGATGGATGGTGTCGGATCAACTTTGACAGCTTTTTTTTCTTTCTTTCTCTCCCAGCATCTAGTTTGGATCCTGGGGCTAAAACCAGCGGTGGGTGGAGCCCTGAAACCAGGTCGAGCTGTGGAGGGACCGAGTACGGTGAGTTTTGTTTGTTTCTTTTTCACATAGGGAAATTATTTTCTCCACTTCTACTACTTTATCTGGGGCGACAGCTGTGTGTGGCGTAGATGCTAACATCAGGAGCAGTCAACATAAATGACAAAAAAATTGGAAATGCAGCCTAGAAGATAAAAAAGAGCCTGGGGATATTCATATCTATCATTAAGGAATTCATAGTCAAAATGCATCTCTGTTGATCCCAGAAAACCATTCTTGCTCCTGGATAAAGTTCTGCTCCCGGAGGTTTTGTTTGCAGGTGTCGTAATCTTTGCTTCGACCTTTTATGGTGAGCTAACTGACTGTGAATCTAAACAGGTGCTGACCACAGCGGTCATGACAGATCTGCCCATCATCTCCAACATCCTGTCCCGACTATTTGAAAGCTCACAGTAAGAATTTTTCAATCTTCAAAGCTGTCTTAATCAAATTTAGTATTGATTTTAGTATAATTTTAATATGTTTTTCAGCTAATCATCACCACATTTAGAGGTGGGCGATATGGACTTAACGTTTTAGCACAATATTTAGTGGTACTATTGTGATAGCAATAAAAGTGGCAATAAGAACTATTTATTTTTAGGTAACTAAAAATAAATAGTTACCTAAATTCTGTGACTCGCAGTCACAGAATTGCTGTGACTGCGTGTCACAGCAATTCTAGCCCCACAAACACAAATGGTGCTCTTGAAAAACGTTCCCATTTGCTTCTTTAGGATACCAGTAACTGAAAGAAATGTGATTTATATCAACTAGATGAATATCGTAACTGCTTTTAGTCAGATTTTAAAATTTATTGGCATTTATTGAACAAACAGTGTGAAAAAAATAGTACAATGAATAATTTGATTACAACGAACAGTTTTGGGGGATTTTAAACAATTAATTGGAATTTATTGTGACAACAATAAATCAAAATTCTTATAATAATTAATTTATCACAATAAATGATAAACGATATGATAAATGCCCACGCCTACTCATATTTATAGTTACAGTTTACCGATTACTACTAAAGTAAAACTATTTTAATATACTTTTTTTTTATTAGGTACCTCGATGACGTGTCTTTGCATCACTTAATCAACGCACTCTGCTCCCTCTCTCTGGAGGCCATGGAAATGGCTTATGGAAATAATAAGGTAAGAAAAGTTTTCTAACTCACCAATATTTTCTCTTTTTGAGTTTGCACCGGTTAAAATATAAACTCACATCTGATATTTTTATACGTCTTGTTTTCTGGCCGTTGTTCAGGAGCCGTCTCTGTTCGCCGTCGCTAAGCTGCTGGAGACTGGCCTCGTCAACATGGACCGCATTGAGATCCTGTGGAGACCCCTGACAGGACACCTGTTAGAGGTAACCTTTACCCGCGTTAAACCCTCTCGCTAATGACGGTTAAAAATAGGTCGAGACGCTTAGTGGGAAACAGTTGTTGTAAACATTTCATTATAAACCTGTGCAATAGATGTAGTACAGCAGGAATGTATTTCCCCCTACAAATATGCCAGCTGAAACAAAATTATCTTATGGTATGTTTTCACAAAAAGTGATTCTGCAGCAACAGAAGCAGAAAGCTCTATTAATGTTTACTTAAAGTGCCCTCTGTTTACATTGACAGACTGGAAGGCTGCTAGAACTTGTATGCAGGAGTTTGTGATATATATCAGCACCAACATGGTTATTGATTTTGGTCAATTTTTTGTACCTGGGCAGATATCGATAACCAATGTTTCTGCCTTCTTTTGGACATCAGTGTATGTGTTTGAGGTAATTTAGAGGTTGTTTTTGTGTGATAATGAGGCAGTGCAGAATTGTTGACTTTTTAGCAATGTCAGCAGTAATGTGTTTTTTTTTTTCTTCTTTTTTTTATTCATAGAAATGTAATTTAAATATACATGATGCATAAAATATTGGATATCGGCAATAACCGCTACATTAATATTGGATATCGGTAGTGGCCCAAATTTTCAGATCCCAACTGGTATATCAATAAATCGTACATTTTGTCAAATATTTTCAAACCAAATGTAAACCCAGAATACCGTTTATGTTTTGCCCTGTGAAGCAATGCAGGAAGTGTCAATAAAAAGTGAAAAGGTTTTCATACTCATTGAATTTTTCCACACTATGTCACGGTAAAACCATGATCTTTAATGACCTTTGTGGAGATTTTATGTTAAAACCAGCACAAAGTAAAGTGTTCCTGTGAAGTGGAACAAAGATGATGTATGGTTTTAAAATAGTTTTTTGTTTTTATTTTGAAGCAACCTTTTTGCGAATCTTGTGGAGTAAACACAGTTAACATAAATATATCAGGTTCCAATAAACTACATTAAAGTTTATAGTTTTACCGTGACAAAACATGCAATAGCTCAGAACTGTTGAGTAGCATTTCTACATTTGGACATCTGTCTGAGTTTTGAAAGGTTTCTTTACATCTTCCTTATCTCCCCCTCTCTTTTGCACACGTTTGTTTTGCAGAAGGTAAGCTCAGATTTTTTTGAAACGCTTCTTTTTCTCATTTATTTCTCTCTCTATCTCTCTCTCTCTCCCTCTCTCTCTCTCTCTCTTGCTGTCCGACATAAACATGTTGGATCCAAGATGGCTCTGAATGTCAGAATGTGTCCGCAGTTTGTTTGCAGTGTTGATCTGATTCATCACACAGCAAGAATCTAAATCTGCACCTTCAAAGTCTGCCTCCCTTAAATCTTTCCCTGTGCGCTTATTCAAATTCCTTCATAGTTTGAAGAAACTATGCTAAGATTCATACTTTTAC
This sequence comes from Brachyrhaphis roseni, assembly GCA_903066815.1. NCBI lineage: Eukaryota > Metazoa > Chordata > Actinopteri > Cyprinodontiformes > Poeciliidae > Brachyrhaphis > Brachyrhaphis roseni. Next base: position 25,434 of record CAEFZY010072434.1, on the reverse strand, counting down.
AAAAAAAAAACATGTTTTTTTTTTTGTTTTTTTTTTTTCAATTTTCCAAATGCAGAATGTGATTAAAATGTTGAGCTTTACGTGGACACAAAATGATACACATGGATCATCTGGATTCTGAATTTGTCATTTCATTTCTAAAACAAAAATGTCTACCTGTTTGCAATTACAAAGGTAGATCCAGCAGTGTATTTGTTCTGCTATTCATCCAGGCCTCTCCATGTGTATCCACACTCCCAACGTTGCCTCGTCTGTAACAACCTAATCTGCAGGAGCAGGTTGATCTTTTATGCGTCTGGTGTGTTTGTGTCTTTTGTAGGTCTGCCAGCACCCAAACTCCAGAATGAGAGAGTGGGGGGCTGAGGCCCTGACGGCACTAATCAAAGCCGGGCTCTCCTATAAACACGACCCTCCGCTCGCCCAAAATCAGGTAGGCTTGATCACACACTCAAAAAAACAATCTTTTTTTTCTTTCTTTTTAAGTTTTTATACTAAATAATGTCAAACTTTGTGGAGAAACAAAAAATAATGAAAAAAAAATTTTTTCCTACTAATGCACTTTTTTTCTGCTTTTGTCCTTCAAATTGGCTGTTTGTGATGCTGACATTTAGAAAGTCTCCGCTGTCACATAGTAACCATGACGAGCACGCGTCTGCCAATTGCAAGAAAACGAGATAAGAAATGTCACCCTCATCTTGTGCTGTGAGACTTGGTGACCTTTACCTCGCTGAAGCAGATACAGGCGATACCACTAAGGCAGGACAGAACAACTGTGAAAAAGAATAGAGCTGTAAAACTCAGAGAGAAACATATTAATATTAGTAGTTGATGTGCAGCGGTGCATTTCGCCATCATAGATATATATTGTAGTTATATTTTAGGCTGATTCTGTAAGACGTTTCTGCCCATTATTGTGGATTTGTCATAATTTGTGGGGGTTTTGTACATTTATTCTGCAAACTTAATACTTCAAAACTCCTTAGTGTCTGTAATTAACGATATTTTGACAAAAATGAACGAGATTTTCAATCGAAAAACTTTTTTTGCTGCAAAGTTATTGAAAAAACATATGAACTGAACAACAAAAATTTTTATGTTTTTAATCTATTTTCATTAGTTTGGTACAAAGAGCTATGTAGCTATGTGGCTTTCCAGTGTTCAGGAACCTTTGCTCATTCATGTAACTTCTGGCGGACCTCTGTCACGTTCCTCAGGCAGGCCGTTCAAATGTATTCATTACTTTGAATACAAGTACCCAATTCTCAACATTATTATTTGCATCATAATCTTCTAATACCTGTAAATTTTATTTCAGAGGGACGTGGGAAAATCATTTTGTGGCATTGTTATTGCAGATTTGCAAATCATGAACCGTTTTTTTATGTGCAGGGCTGTAACTAATGATTATTTTATTAATTGATTATTCTACAGATTGTTTTGATGATTAATCGTTTAATCGGATAAGAAAAATTTGCACATTCTGCAGATTTCCTATATAACCTATAAAGTATTCCCCTTAATATGTTGTTTTTGCCAGCAAATGGCTTTTTTGAGTCTTTATGTCCAATATATAGATTAATCGATTACTAAATTGGTTAATGATTATTTGAATAATGAATTAATTGCGATTAATCCGGTTAATCGTTTCATCCCTAGTCATGTTCTTCCTCTTCCCAAAGCGGCTGCAGCTGCTGCTGCTGAACCCCCTGAAGGAGCTGTCCAACGTGTTACACGCTGACATTCGGCAGAAACAGCTGGAGTGCGTCCTTCAGATATTGCAGAGTCAGGGCGACAGCCTCGGCCCCGGCTGGCCCCTTGTGTTGGGCGTCATCGGAGCTATCCGCAACGATCAAGGGTAAGAGCAACAGACGCTGCGGTGGCGGTCGGCTGCTGGCGTTTTACTGAGACGAACCTTTGATTCCTGTTCTTTTCTCAGCGAATCGTTGATCCGAACAGCCTTCCAGTGCCTGCAGTTGGTGGTGACCGACTTCCTCCCCACGATGCCTTGCACGTGCCTCCAGATTGTGGTGGATGTGGCCGGCAGCTTTGGCCTTCAGAACCAGGAGCTCAACATCAGCCTTACTTCCATCGGCCTGCTGGTGAACTTTCACTCGTCATTTCCCAAAGCCACGTTCAATGAACGATGCACTTCCTCGCGTCATGACGAGGAGATAAATCCCCCTTTTTGTCCTCTGTTCCATTTTCATCCACAGTGGAACATTTCCGACTACTTCTTCCAAAGAGGGGAGGCCATCACCCAGGAGCTGGAGAGAGAGGAGGAGGCACTGCAGAAGCAGGCGCTGGAGAGGGGCGAGACCCTGAACAGGCCGTTCCACCCCGCCCCTCCCTTCGACTGCCTCTGGTTGTGTTTGTACGCCAAGCTGGGCGAGCTGTGCGTCGACCCGCGGCCCGCTGTACGCAAAAGTGCAGGCCAAACGTTGTTCTCCACCATCGCCGCCCACGGGACCCTGCTGCAGCAGCCGACGTGGCACATCGTGGTCTGGAAGGTAACATGCAGCAGGGTTTCCCCCAGTGTATTATAAGCCTGGCGGGCCACCAGGCTTTCTGTGTCCCCCGCCAGGCTAAGCGGTGTGTGTTTTTGCTTTTATTAAAAGACAAAAATCTCTGCACAGAGATCAGAACAGCTCGTCCCATGAAGCTCGGGCAACCAAAGCAGTCTCTGTGGCGCTTATTAAAAACTCAATAGACACAAAATGAAAGGGCTACTAAAGCCTCATAAATTAAATCTTCCATTTTCCCCTCTACATCCAGCTGCCGAGATGCACTGTGCAGCGGGTCTAGCTCATCATGCAGAGCTGGTCCAATGTTGAATGAGGCCTTGAGCAGAATTTGATCCCTCTTGCTGCAAACATCAGCACCACTAGCAGCATTTCACCATGGATTTAGTAAAATCTGGGAGATGAGGCCTAGTTTAATTGACTGATCAGTCAAATGTAATTGTAGTTTACTAAGATGCATTAATGAACAACTAAAACCCAAAGATTAAACTGAAACCATCAGATTGTTGCTATTGTAACAAAACAATCTAACTATGAAGATTGTTCTTTAGCTCATTAAAATCTTAAATTTAAATGTTAAACAATTTAAAATGGTTTAAGTTATCAGTGCTGTAACCATTAAATCAAATTTAGCAGCATTGACGTTCTTTTAGTTCATTTATACCTTGAAGAAGTATCTGACCTTAAATTTGAAGCGGGCAGATGCATTTTATTTCCTTTGATTGCCTCCTCTTAACATCTTTCTTTGGTATTTTAGGTTTTGTTCCAGCTACTGGACTGTGTGAGGACATCGTCCACCACAGCGGACAAGGAGAAGATCGAGTCTGGGGGCGGGAACATCCTCATCCACCACTCTCGTGACACTGCCGAAAAGCAGTGGGCAGAGACGTGGGTGCTGACGCTAGCTGGGGTGGCTCGCATTTTCAACACGAGACGGTATCTCCTCCAGCAACTAGGTGAGCCTGCAACAGATGCTATGCGTTTCGCAAAAGCCTCATATGAAAGTATTGGTAATCTTCAGAGGTGTCTTGATACAACTTTTTCACTTCTGATACGATACCGATATTGAAGCTTTGCGTATCGACCGATACCAACATTGACCCAATACGATATCAACACAGATCAGAAATTTTGTATTACTTATTTTGTAGTGTGGAACATTAGAAATCTAGTGATGTTACTTAAACAGAGAACTATAGTTTTAGAATAAGTGACCAATGGGTTTGTGTGCTGGATAGAAATTCTGGGGCGGACTAAATGCTGGAGCGGAGTGCTTCTATCAGAGATTTTAGATGCAGGCTGATATAATCCGATACACTTTTTTTATGGCTGATATCGGATCGGGACATCCCTAGTAACTACAGCCACTTCCTGTTGGTTCTGACCATCTCGCCGTGTTTCTGCAGGGGATTTCTTCGAGGCCTGGGAGGTTCTGTTGAACCACATCCAGTCAGCCGCCCTCAGTAAAAACAACGAGGTCTCGCTAGCCGCTCTCAAGAGCTTCCAAGAAATCCTGCAGATCGTCACGCCGGTCAGAGACTCGGACAAAGCAGGGGACGCGCTCGCCGCCATGGGTGTTCCCCCAGTCCTGATCGACCCACTCTCCGCCTCCGGCCCCGGAAGGCCCCTGGTGCGCTCAGACTCGCTGGTCGAGAGGCTGACGAGGTACAATGGCGCTGAGCTCCTGGCGCCGCCGCCGGGGGAGGAGTCCGCGCTGGAAGACTCGACACTGTGGTGGTCCGCATGGAACACATGGTACCGAGCGGGAACGGAGAGCACGAGGCCCCCTAGCGGCCCGGCAGAGAAGATGGCCTTCATTCCAAGCCAGCCCTTCCTCACGGCACTGATCCAGATTTTCCCGGCGCTCTACCAGCACATCAAAGCTAACTTCAGTATGGACGACCTGAAGAAGCTGGGAGTGATCCTCCACGGCGCCGTGTCTGTGCCTATAAGCAGCGACGCCTCGCCCTTCATCCTGCCTTCCTACACAGAGGCCACGCTCACTAGCCTGCAGGAAGCCGTGCTTACCGCTCTGGATGTGTTGCAGAAGGTAGGGCGGCACGTGGCTGGGACGCAGCAGAATATTGTGATGAAGGGGTTAATTGTGAGAAAACAGAATTTCTTGAATCTTTTCTGTTCTTTCATGAAAAGATCCCGTGACACTTTGCATCACAGTGGTGGGGAATATGGATTTATAATTTTATCGCAATATTTTGTGGTGGTATTGTAAAAATACTAGAGATTGCGATTTATTTTTTTTTTTAAACTCTACTTATTACATATTTTGTAGATAACTATGGTTGTGACTGCAGGCACAGCATTCATAGCGCTACAAACACAAGTATAATTCTTGAAAATTATTCCGATTAACAGAGGCACTTACTTAAAAAAGTCTGATCTATAAATCCTGCACACAATAAGTGCATTAAATCATAATATTGATGCTTTTGTGAAACAAACAGTGGGGAAAATAGTAAAACTAACATTTCTGATTTTACTGTCAATTTTTACTTTTTTTTTTTTATCTACCATCAAAAACTTAAATTTATAATGATAAATCTAAATTCTTATAAGAAATTTTTCACAATAAATGATAGATAAATGCCAACCCCATACTAAACATGTACATCTGGTTTGGACATGTAGGGAATTCAACGTGCATCAAAAACACTAAAAATACTCAGAGCATGCAGAATTTGTAAATAAAATGCAGAATTTTATTTATTTTGTGGTACATTTATGTCTACAAGGAAAAAGATAGCTCAATACGGCCACTATATTTTTCTAAGGGATCCATGGCCCCCCCTGTGTCCCCAAATGTGGTCGCCACTGGAATCGACCGTGTTGTTTTTGTTTGGACATCCAATCAACGATTCAATGACTTTGGGGGTGTTTAACTGAGTTACAGGGACAATATAAGCTGTGTAGTTGTGTTTTTTTGGGGGGGATTGTTTCAAATTGGCTATACAATTATTGATCATATCAGTTATCAACTATAGCAGCAATTGTATAGTAATATTGGCTGAAAATGTTCCCATCAGTGCATCCCTAATTGAATCCAAGCAGCCTATTGTTACTGCAATATTGTAAGTTGTGCAACCCTAATTATGGGTTATTACATGATTTTTTTTGCCTCACATATCAAGGACTTAAAAAATATAAAAAACAGTTAAAAGCCCTCGGAGTCAAAAAAGTAATGCTAGAAAAAGTAATGCTAGTAATGATCTGACAGGTTTTCAGAGCCGCTTTGGGGGAAGATTGTTTGTTTGCATCATCTAATATGCAGTCCTGCGGTGAATGTCAGCGGTGTTTGTTCCTCTCTTCCCTCCCCGCTGCAGGCCATCTGTGTGGGCCCTGAGAACCTGCAGGTCATGTACCCAGCCATCTTTGAGCAGCTGCTACTTTTCGTGGAGTTTTCCTGCAAGCCTCCTCAGTACGGCCGGGTGGAAACCAAACACGTGGCCAATGCTAAATACAACCAGGTACGACCTCCGACTCACCATGCCGCCTCCACACAGTTGTTCTGGATTTTTTGTTTTTGTTACATCAAAGGAGGCTGAATATAATCCAACCTCCTATCCAGTCAAACTATTCCTCATATGCTTATGGAGTATTTTTTAGAAGCTGTAAGTTATTTCTTTCTGAAAATTCCTCCCTCCTGCATAGATTTGACTCCCCACATGCACATAGTTTAGTTTGTTACCAATTTTGAGTCATTGTGAGAGAGATTGCAGTAGTTACAAAACATCTAATTACAGCATCTTTGCTTGCACGCTGGGAAACAACAATTTCTTCAGTCAACAAGTTCTCAGACCTCAAGGACGCCGCACGTTATCTGCACAGAATGATGTCAACCGTTGTGATTTAAAACCCAAACAATATGTCGAGAAAAATGCTTGCAGAAGATAATGTGCTGTGTGTTATCCACCGGATTCACAAGAATAAGGCCCTCCGGGTTGGAGCCAATTTAGGCACCCTATCCCCCCAAAAAATAAATAAAATCTTTTACTCGTGCAAATAAGAGACGTTTAAAAGCTAGGCCTACACCTTAGGATGTTTAATTGATGGATGGTTTCACATTGGCCTCAGAAAGATATGCTATGATGTCATTATTTTTCATATATGTAAGTGTTAACATTTTTAAAATCCAACATTACTCAAAAAAAAAAACACCACATCTGAATGGAGCCAGAGAGTTTCATTACATGCAGAATACCATAAAAAAGCTTCTTTTTATGTGGGCCGCCCCAAAAGTTGAGGCTCTGGGCCAAACTGCCAGTTTCTAAATTCTAATCCAGATTGGATTTAATGCAGATGTTGATGAAAAATGTTCAGATATCTACCTCTACAGTCAACCTTATGCTCTGCAAAAGTATTCACGTCACCTCTGTCTTTTCGACATTTTGTCCTACAAGGATCAAATCCTTCATGGATTCTGTGTGATAACACAAAGCAATGAATAATGTGGTTTTCGCATTTTTACACACACACACACACACACACACAAAGAGCAAATAAGCAAGCAGGCAGAGCTGAAATGAATGGTTTAGATTATAGTTGTCAAACTGAGGCCAAATTTGGCCTGTTATTTAAATATATTTGGCCCACTGGTTTAGTAAGAAATTCTACCAGCCAGCAGATGGCAGAAGCGCTGCTAACACTACAAATCCCAGAATGCTCTGCTGGTGCCACAGATTTGACTTTTGATTCCATTTGTGTGTAAAGTATCAAACTTTGTTTGCTCCAGCATTGATGTGTAAGCAAACTGAAGGATTTTTTTTTTTTTTATGTTTACACTTTTGACAGTTATGGTTATATCTGAATAGAAGGGTAAACTTATGTACAGTGAGATCGTCCATAACATAGACATGAATACATAGACGCCTCATAGAGCGGGTCGGCCTGTTGCTGCGATACGTCACAGTGTCCGCCATATTGAATGTGGCCCATGTGCCAGTAAGCTGATACAAGTAAATGGACCAAACTTCACAAAGTGCCGTTCTACAAAGTATTTTAAGTTAATACCTGTCATTGACATATTTTCTCATACACACTAATATATTTGGTAATCAAATAAATGACTAAAGACAGAGTTTCTAACTTTTGATGTGATTATTTAATTGTTTTGGGGAATTTCTGAATAAAGAGCATAATGTTTTTATTTGACAGAAATGATTCTGATAGTTTTTATATTGACATTGATGAACAGACACACTGTTTTATTAAAGAACATATTTACATAATTTCATAATTTAATGTATATTTAACATTTCAAGACAAGAAAAAAAATACAATTTCTTGTATTTATTTTTTATATATATTATTTATAAATGACTGATTTATCAAAGTCATTGTCAAACATTAAACTACATATTTTTCTTACTTTTTTCCGGAAAATGTCACAGTATGTCAACTCCGCTATTGACAGCAAAAAGTAAAAATAATTCTAACAGAGTAAATTATTTTTATTTCATTACATAATCTGTATTAATACACTAACATTTCATATTGCGATATTTAAAAATACACAAAAAGTGAAAGAATAAAATGCATTTATTTATTATACTGGGAACACTGGCCACAGGCAGGGCTTCATTCTGCTGGTCACACTGGGAGAACTCCAATGACTTCTGAGATATCCTGTTACACACGCTAAAGTCCAGGATAAGAGAAATTATCCAAAAGTGTAATAGAAAATACATATATTTTTCCTTCACATTCAGAAAAGGGACATTTTCAGCATGTTGGGGCTCGTAGCATCTGTATAGCATAGCTAAATACCGGCATTGTAAAGCTGAGCTGTGAAACAGAGACTGAAGAACAGCAGCTCCAGCTCTGATCCTGACTGACCTTTCCTCACAAAATCCCCTGGATTTTAATGCACTTCCCCTCTAACAGCGGTTTCTCATCAGCTCTCTCTCATTAAAACAGTATGAAAACGTTAGCTACTCTAACGATCAGTGGTTACTTCAGGCCAATTTAGCTCCATAGGAAATATTTCTCGGTTGTTTAGAAGCCTGTTTCTGGCTGCAAAGTCAAGTAATTCTGCTCTTTCATCCTTACCTGTGAAAGGTAATGCCAATGAATCCAGTTTGTATAGTAAAACTGTTGCAACAAGTCCACTCAGCACATGTCTTAGGGAGCTCCTATCGCTCTACTGCCACATACAAGATGGCGGTGACGTAACGTGGGACTCTGCGCTCAATGTGGCGTCTACGTATTCATGTTTATGGTCCATACCAGCTTATCCTTGCAGGGTTGTGTGATGCCTGATGCTTAATGTTATTTATTTTGACCCTTAGATATAAATTAAGGGTTTCAAACAAAAATACACAAAGTCTAGACTGAAATATTTTGCTCTCTCACATAAAATTCCAACTAAATAACTTTGACGGTTTTGGTTGTAAAGCAGCAAAGTTTTGAAAAGACATTGGACGTTATTTGTGATTCCTCACACTTTTGTCTGATTGGCTCCAATATCCCTGACTTATTCTGCCCCCACCAGAGAAAAAAAACAAGAATCATTACAGTAAATTTTCTTCAAAGTCAACTCCTCTGCTTCAAAGCAGCTGGTTAATTTCAGTCTTTTTCTCATTCTGTTTCTCGGACCCGCTCACCGCGGATAACCAATTTTAGATCCAGCTGTTTGCACCGGTGAGTTTCTTTATCTGCCTCAAGCCCCGCCCCCACCCTCCTCCACTCCGCCCCCACCCTCCTCCACTCCGCCCCCTCCCTCATCTATAGTGGCACTAAGTTGATCGGTGATGAGCTCACCTCTGCGGCAGACGAGGAATCGGTCCGCACGGTGTTGTCTCTCGTGCCTCATCTGCGTCTCACAGTCACTCCATGCTGCCCCCCCTCCACCTCCTCCACCCCTCTCTGCCTGCCACTAATTGGTGTTTGCGCCTCTGTGTGCACCGTTCGTGTGGAGTTCATTTTTCAGTTGACTTTGTGATTTTTGGTGATCCTTTTTTTTTTTTTTTTTTTTTTTTTTACACACAAGTGTGGCTCTTTGTTTCTTAAAGGCACACTTTGATGATTTGACTCTAACATCATGGGGCAAAACTAATAGCAGTCTAATAGCAGCGGTAAAGTTTCCTCCTTCCTGCTTAAAGTGTGCCTTTAAATCACGCTTTCAGTGTTGCCAGATTTTGAAGAGGGAATGTTTTCTTTCTGATTTTAGATTTTCAGGTTAATGTAAAATGTTTTTTTTGTTGTTTTTTTTTTTTGCCTCCACAGGCAGAGTGGGTTGCCTTAAACTACGTGCCCTTTGCTGAGCGCTCCTTGGAGGTGGTGGTGGACCTTTACCATAAAACGGCGTGCCACAAAGCTGTCATCAACGAGAAGGTTCTGCAGAATATCATCAAGGTATTTATGCTAAATAAATCTGAGCCAAAATGTGAATGTTAAGAAGCATAGTCAAAGAAACTCATTCATAAAATCCATAGAGTTTTACAAGTTCTGACTTCTCACAGGAACGATAGCAAACCGTTTTCATCATGTTTGATTTTGCAAAAATATGTTGCATGCAAACCTAAACATGGATGAATAAATAAATAATTAGATAAACAGTCCTTGTTTTCACATCCTACATGCTTTTGAGATGCTAATCAGCTGCTCCCAGTTGTAAAAAAAATAATAAATAAATAAAATAAAAATACCTTCTTGCCCCGATTACGCATCAAACTCAACTATCTGCAAGTAAAAACGTAAGGGCAAAAATCCTGCCAGTTGCACAGCATCCAAAAACCAGAGAAACCACCATCCATAAAAGCAACCAAAAAAAAAAAGACAAACATCAGAACAAACGCAGAAGAGCTACTCTAAGATTTAGAGTAGCGGATAAGAAAGTTTTATACATTTCCTTATAATCGTTCTTCAAATAATGTTCATAAGATTAAAATTGCGCTTTATTTATCTTTTCTCCTTTTCAAGACTTTAAGAATGCCACTGGGTTTGAAGTACGCCTGTCCGTCGGAGAGCACCTGGAAACTCGCCGTGTCGTCTCTGCTCAAAGTGCTGTCCATCGGGTTGCCTGTTGCGCGCCAGCATGCCTCGTCTGGGAAGTTCGACACCATGTGGCCGGAGTTGGCCAACGCCTTTGAAGACTTTCTTTTCACCAAAAGGTACGTTTTCCCCCAAATCTCGTTGACACGTGGGGCCGGTTTCAGAATGCTCTCGTGGGGCGCTAACTGTTCCTGTTTTTTTTTTCTTCAGCTCCCCTCCTGATAATCTGTCCATTCAGGAGTTTCAGCAGAACGAATCGATCGATGTTGAGGTACTTTGTTTTACTTTCGAGCGTTCAGAGACGTATCTCAGAAACGTTTTTGCTTCTTTTTTTTGCCCACATCCCCTTATATTGTGATGGTCTCCTTCCTTTCAGGTGGTCCAGTTGATCAGCACAGAGATTTTACCATTTGCCAATTTCATCCCCAAAGACTTTGTTGGTCAGATCATGACTATGCTCAATAAGGGTTCCATTCACTCCCAAGCTCCCTCGTTCACAGGTAAATTTAAGGCTGTTTTCACACCTGGTAGTCCGGTAGACTCGGTTAGTTTGGGGACCAAAATTGCAACATTTATCACTTTTTCAGCTGGTGTGATTCGCTTTCACGCTGCACTGTGTAAAATGAACCAAGTACTTTCAAAAATCTGAGGCATCAAGGGGTACTGAAGGAAACGACACAAAAACCTAAACTATGTAAACAACAATGGAGTGGTGTCGGATTTTAGCTGGTGCAGCATTTCTCTTTTGTCTTTGGTAAAAGACCACAAGGCATTTCTCCCGCTAGCGTTAACTTGCGTATTGAATTGGTTGTATTTATCCAGAATGCCCTGCACTATAGTACACTTTCTGCTTTTGGAGTGGTCTCCGGTCTGCTAGGTGTTCAGATATGCATTCGAACCACACCAGAGTTCACTTGAATCAAACCAAAACCTAGCTTTTTACATGGACTAGCGTTTGCTTTTTTTAGCCTGCATCACAGCTCAATCGCGCGTTCACACCTCCCCAATCAAACCGGACTTTCTAGAAAAACGAACTAGAGTTGAATGAAAGTGGCAGCAGCGACCGCTGAAGTGTCGCAAAAGGATAGCGGTCGGTTTAACTCTATAGATACTAATGTGTTTTTTTCTTTCGGCAGAGGCTGAGATAGACGTGCGGATGCGGGAAGAGTTTTCGAAGGTGTGCTTCGAGACTCTGCTCCAGTTTTCTTTCAGCAACAAGGTGTCCACCCCTCAGGAGGGCTACATCTCTCGAATGGCGCTCTCCGTGCTCCTCAAGAGGGCCCAGGACGTCCTCCGACGCTACGTGGAGGACGAGCGGTTGAGCGGACGCTGTCCGTTACCGAGGTATGTCCGTACGCTTTGTCAGAGCCGCCATGTTTCAATCGAGCAAATCAGAAGTACAAAAATAAATTTACTTAATGGAGACGCGCCCATTTTAAAGAAAACGTTTTTTGCTAAAAAAGTTTTTCTCACTAGAATGAGATGGGGTTTTTTTTGGATGTGTTGAAATTTGGCAAAACTGCAATTACAACTTGTGGAAAAGACAAAGAAGATGCCAGGAAGTGGTAGGAGGATGATAGTGTAGCATGTTATTAATGACTTACCAGTTGGAGAATTGGAAAAATTATGTTTCTCATTTAATAGATATACTGCAATTGCGAAATAGTTGGAATGTCGACAAAGTTTTGCAACATTTGTAGTGGAAATGCAGCCAATCACAAACTCAGGGTATTTTATTTGGATTTATCAACTAGACCAGCTGTAACCTTTTCCACACTGATGAAAACGGCATCAACAAAAGAATACCATAAATTTACTTTGCTGTATTATTCATTTTTTTCCCTCTTTCTTATGATTTTCAGGCAGCAAGTGACGGAGATTATCTTCGTTTTGAAAGCTATAAGCACTTTGATGGACTCGCTTAAAAAGACTCAGCCAGAAAACGGTATGTTGCTCACCGTACCTGAAGAAATCCCTCCACTTTCTGCTTATTAATCTTTTTTCTTCTTTTTCCCTTTACGCAGTGGACGGCAACACATGGGCTCAGGTGATCGCTCTGTATCCCACGCTAGTAGAGTGCATTACCTGCTCTTCGTCCGAGGTGAGCTCAGCCCTGAAGGAGGCCCTGGGGCCCTTTAAAGACTTTATGCAGCCACCCGTCTCCAAAGTCCAGAACGGAGAGTCCTGACCGGACTTACTCTTACACTCCCTGTTTTTATAATAATGAAGAAATCTTGAATCTGGATTCTTAATCCGGGGTTGCTTCACAAGTGCTTGGACATGAACTCCATTTACGACGATGCGAAGCAGCCCCCCACAGAGAAGGCCGGACGACTCCAGACTTAATATGCATCATTGTGTGCTTTTCATATGAGCTAATGACACTTAAACCCCTCCGCCTCCATTCACCTTCAAGGCTGGCAGCAGTTGCCTGTCGACTACAAAAATAAAAGAGAAAGTTGCAGTGTTGCTCTTGGGTTTGGTTTGTTTTATTCTTCCGAAGACGCCGCATTGATGTACAGTGATTATGTTCTTAAGGAAGAGAAAGTCAGAAACTGATCGTACAAATGAAAAACCCAGATTAAATTTTTTTTCACCATTTCCAGCAATGCAGTTCTTTCAAACTTTTATGCAAATAAAAAGAAAAAAAACACTTCCCCAAATCTTTTAACATTCCATGTCGCCTTCAGCCAGCTATCTGAAAAGGGATGTACATGACTGTGTGAAATAAACGGGACATTTCTCCAATCAGCTGTCTGCTTCATTACAAGGCATGATCAGTTCGTCTGTTTGCTACACATTTCTTCTATATCAAAATGAATACTAATGTTTTATATATATATATATATATATATATATACCGGGGTTTGTAGTGAGACATAGAAAGTCTGATGCAGCTGATGCAATCCAAAATGGCCGACTTCCTGTTTGAATTGCACTGACATTAATTGAATTTTCTGTCTTGGGGAGCTCTACAAGTGTACCAAATTTAATGTCTCCACGATAAAGTAAGGTCAATGCGGATGGTATTTTGAAAGTTACCAGGTTGAGCTGTTACTGTTGCAATTTTTGTGAGGACCTTAAAATACGTAATTTTCACACAGACTTGACACGTCTGCCAACTTTGGTGAGCTTTTGAATATGATAAAGCCTCCAAAAAGCCAAATCATTTGACGGAAGCGTAATAAAAAGAAGAAACCGTACGATTACAATATCAGGTACTGTATACCTTAATCAGGTATCTCATGCCTGATGTGATGTCATCGGGTATGAAGGGTTTTCTTTTTTTGTGATTTAAATTAAGGAAAACAAGGCATCCAAACCAACATGGTACTATGTGAAAACATAGTTATACAATTGTTAGATTGCGAATTAGCTTTTGTGTAACCACATTTTTTGTGACGAGTTGCAGAATTAAGGAACCACTTGAATACAAAGTGGTATTAAAATCTTTTAGCCTACACGAAGTAGGCTAAAAGATTTTAAAACCAAACGCGCTAATCTAAAGATTTTCAAGAACAGATGAGAAACCTCAATTGGCAACTATTGCTTTGTCATTCAGCAACCAGCACATTTAGGGTTCAGGTAGCTGGAATGACAAGATAGACTGCATTCATCTTTTCAGGTGTTTAATTTAAACCAATACACTGAATACCTAACAAGCTGTGTACAGCACAGTGGACGTGGTGATCCCCATTTCTCCACACAAGCATGGGGGGATTAGCACGCATTTTGAAGAGAAACCACGGTTGCAGCTTCATGGCCTCCTCTGAACTCTGGGAGCCGTCGCTCGGTCTCCCATCGACGGGTCACATGAGGGGAAGTGAGCAGGAGGAGGAGGAGGATGAGGGCAGGTCTGCTTGGGCGGGGTTTCCCTCCCAGTTCAAGCGTGAGGCTCAGTAGAGGACAGAAGCAGGAGTGCGCGGATACCTTCGACTGCAAGGGATTTTCGAGACTGCTCCACTTTTTATTTATTTTTTCTCCTTAAATTTTTTTTCCTGCTTTTTGTCCGCCTTTAGGCCACGTTACTGGCTGAGGTAGTAGTTTGTGCTGTTGGTTGGGTTGAGACACTGCCCGCTATGGAGATGACTGCGCAAGCTACTGCCTTGCCAGTGCTGGCGCCTCCGCTTCAGCCGAAGGACGAACAGAAAGTCCCCGCGTCTTGTGCCGCGGTCAGCGGGTCTCCCAGGTAACACACCCCGCTGAAACTCTCGGGGTTTTTAATTCATGTAAAAATAAGGAATTTAACTGTTTTTGTGTTTCTTTCTTTTTTTTTTTCTTAATCTCAGAACTGTGTCGTGTTTCTCACTGTCACGTGTTTAATAATAATTTAAAAAAAAAGTACGAAAAAAAACCCCACAAGAGCCTCTGCCTGATTTAGTTTTTCATCTTTCCTCCTGTAAATTAAAGTATTTTTTCTAATTGTATTAAATGTAATATGGTGGGAGTATTTGCTCTGGTTTCCAGCCCCACGCGCGGCGGTGTGGGAATGAGGCATGTAGGTCAGCAGTGCTGTTGCTATGTGGAGAGCAGTGACGTGGCTCGCGCTTCCCACTGAGGTGTCCCACAATACATCTGCTCTCCCCGGGTGTCCTTTGTTGTCAGCGCTGCTGCTGCATACCATCACCATCAGGGCAGAGTGAGCAGCGCTCAATCACCAAATCCACAATAACCCGCTCAGATCTGAACGCGTCTTGCCTCCCTTAATCCCCACCACCCAAAAAAAACACCAACAGCTCCAGTAAAGTGACCTGACCCCACCTATTCCCCCTCAGTTGAGCAGGAAGCAGCTCCGCTGTTAACCTCTGGGACCCTCCCTTTGCTGCCCAGCAGCATCCAGCCGCTCATTGGTCCGCTGACGGGGGTGGGGAGCGGGACGTGTGAGGAGCTTTGATTGGCTGGAAGCCTGGGTCGATGATTCCTGGAAAGGGGGGCCCCTGCTTTCTTGAGTAAAAGGACCCTCGCAGAGGAAGACTGATTCCTGCTTTGACCTTCCAAGAGGAGCAACTGTGAAATATATCAAGTTCACACTTGATATGATGGTTGTGTTCATCCCAGGAGGGGCTCCGCTCTCCTCTCCGGGCCCACCAGCGTCTCTGTGCTGAAATTACAAATAAATCCTACCTTAAGGAGCTCATGGAGCCACGTTTTCTGCCTTTTTTTTGTTTATAATCGCATCTCCCCGGTTTTAAGAACAGGACTGGGTGTTATTAGTGATGTTGCGTAAAGCTCCAACAGGTTCCTCTCATGTGAGTAATGCAGGCGCTCTGGGTGTGGGTGTCATATTCCAGCTGTAAAGAGACGCAGCCAACGGATCAGCGAGCTGCACCTGAGCCGTGCTGCACATAAATCACACACATGTATGCACTGCGACAGGAGACGTCGTGTATTTTACTTAGATTTTATGTGAAAGACCAACACAAAGTGGTTAAGTGGGAGTGGGTTGATGTTTTTCAGCAACTAACTCAAAAAATAAAGGGTGTGTTTTTATACGAGGCCTCCTTTATCATGACTAAATAATTTAAAGTGCATTCATATTCATTAAAGTAGAATATATGCACACTGAAGAGTCTCAGATTGAAAGTAACCCGTTGGCAGATAAACACTTTTCAATAAGTCCAAATTTCTGTTTATGAACTGCAAATTGGAAATTGTGCCTGCTGAAGGAGGCGGACCACCGCCAGCCCGCACCCATCATGTCCAGGGCCAGATGTAGAAGGTTGTGGGCCCCAGGGCTGGAGCCGGTTTTGGTGCCCCGTCCACCAAAAACATATTTATCCAAAGGTCGACCAACACGTTGGTGGGTACAAATCAATGC
The DNA here is from genome assembly GCA_903066815.1 of Brachyrhaphis roseni. NCBI lineage: Eukaryota > Metazoa > Chordata > Actinopteri > Cyprinodontiformes > Poeciliidae > Brachyrhaphis > Brachyrhaphis roseni. The sequence goes on along the minus strand of CAEFZY010072434.1, from coordinate 9,090 downwards.
GTTATGCTATATGGTGGACTAAGAATTTATAATCTTCCAATTCCATTGATTTAATATTATATTAATAAAATCCAACAATTTCAAAACACCTAAGTTGATATAGGTTTGTGAGTTTTATACAAGTTTGCTCGCAAACTATTTACTCATTAAAAAAAACAGAAAAACCTGACGCCCCAAAAACCTTGGCACCCTGGGTTACTGCCCCGCGCATGCCCTCTCTCACCACCACACACAGGCAGCTGCAGATTCCCTTAAGTTAGTCAGGGGCAAAAAAAAATTTGAATCCTGGGGTGAAAAACATGATTGAAAAAAAAAAAAAAAGACGCAAAAAGGTAATGCTTCTCTTCTCCACGTAAAATTGATAAGCATCTCACTCCAGGGGCCCTCCACCGCTCCTCCACTCTCCATCTCACTTCAGATGCGTCCATGGGTGGGGTGGGAGTGCTGTGACCTTGGAAAAAACAAGCCACCCACAGCAATGACTGTGTCATCGCTGCCGTCATCCAATCTGGACCACACACACACACACAGGTTGAGAGTAGGAGTAGAGTGCCAGATCAGTGCTGGTCTGACTGCAGGCGGATGTGGCGCTGGTTCTGACGGGACCAGATGGTCCTTGGAGCTCCTGCAGAGAAGCTGGGAACGTGTGAGAGTTTAAGTGAGGGGAGCCGAACACGAACCCAAACGACAACAGACCCAAACAAGCTCCTGTCCACCATCAACTCATCTGTTTTTGTTACAGGTGCGTTCTCACTTTTTCTTTTCGCTATTTTATTTCTGCACATCATTCGATTATGCGCCACTTTATTTGTTCAAATCCACATGAAACGTGACAAAGCATTAATCGTTTTAAAGTTACAAAATGTGTGTGGGGGAAAGATTACTGTGCGGTTTCTAACATATTTTTGCTCTTCCACAAAAATAGCGTCTCATTCTGCTCTTCCTGGAATATCTTATTTGTGTTTTTCTATGGCTGACGGCGTGAAACCTTTAACTGTCCTTTCAAGGCCTCATGTATCCTGATCTGCTTTCATTCACACTCTGAACCAGCCTATCAGAGCGACTGCAGCCTCTTTTTTGTCTTTCTTATGCACCTGCTGCAGCAAAGTTAATATTTTATTTTTAATATTTTCTGTAACCAGAACTGTTTAAATCACAGCAAAGTTGCAGTTTAGTCCCCACCAACTCAATGTATGGTCCCTTTAAAGAGACAGCACTTAGGTCAACCCTAAAACACAAGAAAACCATTTAACCAATCTTGTTAAGAATGGCATTCTTTATCTTTTTTTTTTTTTTTTACAAAAGTCTCTTTTTTTGAGACTGCAAAAAATAGATTAAACTAAATACTGGGCAATGGATATGTGAAGGGAAACAAATATAGATTTAATGTAACATTTTACTATTAAAACAGCAAAGAACCAGAACAATTTTATTTTATTGAGATTTCTCTTTTTTTTTTTTTTTTTTTTTTTTTTACTTCATTGAACCTTTTTTTTTTTTTTTTAAACTATCCTCTGATTTTAAAAATCTTGCAAACTGCATATTTTGGTTCCTCAACAGAAAAGCGTCCGTTTGGAGTTTTTATTTACATTTGAATGAATCGACTCCGTTCCGCGTTTTACACCAACGAACACAGCGGCTAACACCAAGACGAGATCTACATAAAAAACAATAAAATGAAAATGTGGAGGGAAAAGAAACCCACTGGTGCTATACAGTACTATTCACACTCTTTGAACTTTTTTTTTAAAACTTTTGGTCACATTTCAAACACAAACTTAATATATCAAACGTGTTTTCCGACATGTTTTACTCCCGATACGCCAAAATAAAACCGTCACAGACTAGCTTCAGAAGCAATTTACTGTAAATAAAAAGAAAATATTTATCATGCTCAACAATGGCAAAACGAACACACATTGGTAAAAATGAAGACTTAAGACTGGAGCTAGCACGGCCTAGTCAAAGTCCAGATCTAAATATTATGGGGAATACGTAGCAAGAGGTGAAAATTTATGTTCACATATACTCCGAAATGTGATGATTTAGCACACACATAAAAAAATAATCACCACTAAACACACTCAAGTTTGTGTGACTGTAACATTTCAAAACGCGTAAAGGTTCAAGGGGTGTGAATACTTTTGCAAGGCACTTTAGTTGAAGCTCCTCTGTACCGCGTTGCACTCACAAGACTCAACCTGGACAAAAACACAGACAACCCACCTGATCTGACAACAACATAGTGATTGTAGAGACATGGAAGGTGATTGTCCACTCAGCTGTCAGCGTCATTTAGAAGTACTTTATGAAAAAAAACAAAAACATTTGATCAATTTGTGTCGGAGGCACCTGTTAGTCAAAGGAATGAGGAAAAGGAAGACAGAAAGTTCTCAAAGTGCAACAGAAAGAGGCCTTTTGTTCTTTCTTTTTTGATTAGAGTCGTACCTGGGCTGGGAATTGTAGTTCTGCTAAGTCTAGTTCACCAAAACGCTAACCAAGGCCTGGCTGACAGAGTCCGTATGATTTGACATTTTATTTTTCTCCATTTCAGTGCCAAGACCTTTTTTATTTTTCTTCCTCGTACATCATACAAATATTCCACAAATCCCACTTTTGTCAAACGCTGTGCTGGTATTTACACGCATCACATTTATAAATATTGTGCATTGTGAAGTAACAGCGGTCCTGAGACGCACGTCACCGCACTGTCCGCCAGAGAGTCCAAGTTAAAGATGGCTTCCTCAAGACTTAAAAAAGAAAAGAAAAAAAAAGATTCAAGTCATCAGCAGTTCCTTTCGTTGTCTGGTTTCTCATTTTTTTCTTTACAACAAAGAGAAATCCAAGTTCGGAGAAGAAGAAACGGCTCGGCTCGGATCCTTCCGGAAATCCGCACGTCTTTACACAACAACAACAACAACAACAACAAAAAAAGACGAAAAAGAGGAAAACTTTTTGGTTGTTTCTTGTTCCTCTGCTAGTTCTGCTTGTTCCCGTACATGAGGGGGATGATGTAGACGGAGATGTCGTCTCCGGAGCCCAATCTGTCGGTGGATATCCTCCAGCCGCGATCCTTCAGCTCCCCGCGCGCCCTCATGACCAGGTCCTGAGCGGCCATTGTGTACCTGTCAAAGCAGACGTGATTAATGAAGCGCTGCGTAGTTACGCCGTGAGGCACGTGTGTCAAACTCAAGGCCCGAGGGCCAACATCTGGCCTGCCATAGCGTCTGACGTGGCCCTCCACACTCCGGAGGGACGCGTAGATGGAACCTTCCAGACAACGTGTGAACTTAAAGATGATCTTAACAATCAAATCAATGTGTTTTTTATCTGTTTCCTGCCAAATTTCATCAATCTGTTTTTTGCAATTCTGTGACAGTAGAAATCCACTTCAAATCGACAGATCCTTGCACTATTTCGCGCCAATGAACGATTGCGAGTTTATCGCAGATTTTAAACAAAAACGGTAAAAAAAAATTTTGTTTAATTGACTGCTTACTCCCAGAGGAGAAGCACTACTTCAACATATTTTTACCCAGGTAAGGGCAAAAAAAAGTATTTGGTGAAAAGGCGACTCAAGTACTGAGTAGCTCATCAAAACAGCGACCATTTAATATTTAAAAATGATGTCATCGGATGGATCAAAGTATAAAGTTATGTGGACATTTTTGGTATTTTAAAGCCCAAAATTAAAATGGCTCATGTAAATAACACAGAATTAATATGAAATTTATGAAACTTTGTTTTTTTTCCCAATAGTGAATCTAAATGTTTTGAAAATTTTGCATAATCTGAGCCACATAAACTCTGTCAGGAGAGACGGGGGTGAGCAGAAGTTCAGGCCTGACTGGCTGCAGCTGCGCTCAGGACGGGACAGGACGGGGCGGGGGAGGGAGGGACGGAGTCGGGTTGGGGTGGAAGAACGTGCCTGTGCTGGTCGTCTGGGTCGCAGTTCGCCAGGAAACCGGTGACCGCTTCGGCCACTTCCTGGTTAGAGAGGACGTCCCACAGGCCGTCGGTTCCCAGAATCAGAACGTCATCTACTCCGTGCTCGAACTGCGATAAGGGGTAAACTCTGACCTGGAGGCGGACGAGGGGGGAAAAGGCAAGAGTGGAGATTGAGCAGTTTTACAATAAAACTCAATAGAAATACAGTAAAGAGTCTCAGGATTATGTTATTTCTCGTAGTAGTAACATAATCTGAGTGGATTTACATTCCATATTATGTCCGATAGAGATATTGTCTTAAATTTGGCTCAAACCATCAAACAACAACAATGCATGTTTCTAATGCCTACTTATGCATATAAGTCAATTTGTCTTCAGAAACAGCTGCTGTGTTTAGCCAAGATAAACAAAAGTTGCGCCAAGGTTACTTTTGAAAAAAAATAAAAAAAAGGAAAATCACTGGATGTTTGTGCTCCAGTCTACTAACACGGTAAGTGAAAAATATTCTTGCGTTTTCAATTTTAAGATTTTAATTTGTCAGTGAAAATTTCCAATGCACCCACAAAAAAAAAGAAAATAATTTCGAAATTGTAGAAGGCCGCACAAAATATTTCTAAGGTCTGCAAAAGGGCCCACGAGCCACACTTTGGACATCCCTTGTAAAAGGTTTAAAATTTCAGTGTTTTTCAATTTTAAAATGATAAAAATTAAAAGACCTTTGGGGGTTTCTACTGCATGTAAATATCATATTTAGCATGCTGCACAGCTTCTAAACACTTTTGAATTCAGTTTATGAATTCCTGTATGGGAACTAATGGGAGCTTTATTAAAAAAAAAAAAAGAATTTTAATTCTGTAAACTTTCTGCCCACACAACCTTTATCCCTCTGATACAGAGGGAGGGTCACAGCAGACAGACGACTTTGCAGCCGAGGCTGCTGGGAAAGGAGCTCAGCGCACAGCTACTGTGAAGATAATTAAAGAAATCTGACGGCCCTCTGTCTGGGTTACACAGTAAACCTCATGACTTCAGTCAGGCTTCCCAGAACAAAACACAGATGACCCAACAATTCCTGGATTTCTCAATACGGCAGCAAAATGCCCTGTTTGAGGATTCAGATTGAATTTTATTCTCAAATTTAAAAATAATAATCATTTAAGGTCAACCTGAACACTTTATGCCGACTGTTTTTCAGCGCCAATTAAAACATTATTCTGATTCTTCAGAACGACGTCTCTCACTAAAGAGTCTCAACTCATCTGAGATGAACGAGGCTTGACCTGCGCCTGAACTCGGCAGCAGCGGAGCGAGGATGGAGAGAGTTCACGACTTTGATGACTAACGCAATCATGTGCAGTCGTTGCTGCGAGGGGAGAGGACTGTGGGGAGGGTTAGAGTGCACTCTTCAAGACAAAGGGGCCTTTTTAATTGGTATCTATGGAGCTAAACTGGGGCCAGAGATTTTGTAAAAAAAAGAAAAAAAGAAAAATGTTGAGTGAAAAAAAGATTTGAAATTGAAAGATATTTTTAAAACAAAAAACATTTAAACTGAAACAAAAGTTCCAAAAATACTTCTCAGATTCAAGTTTTTTTTTTTAACAAATTTTCTGATCTCAATTTAGCTCCGTAGTTACCTGGGGTATTTTGTTTCATCAAATGCGTGCAGATCCTGTCAGTACTGCACTGTTTTTTCAATACAGTTCAGTACTGTAAAACAGTCTGCGTAAAGCTTAAAGGTTTGTTTCACTTGTAAATCCAAATTAGACAATGAAAAAAAATCATCTGTACACAAAAATCTGAGAAATGGGCTGAATTTGATAAACACTCAGAGAACAGCTAAAGCACCAAAAAATGAAGCAACAAGAATTCATGACAAACAGTATTAATATTATTATGTAGGTTAATGTTATCATAATTAAAAAAAACAGTTTTAATTATGAGACTTGTTGGTTACAATTTTACCTTGACACAAGTTTAATTTTTAAAGGATTTAAAGGATTGGGGCTACAAAAAGATGAAAATTTTGATTTTAATTTGTCACACACACACACACACACACCCCCCCACGTGCATGCCCACACACACACACACAAAATTAAAAATTAAAACCAACATGTTCCTCCAGGATGTTGATTCCATCTATATTACACAGTCAGATTGGTAGTTACAAGCTGATAAGGCGATTCATCGACCTGACTGTGCAGGTTGATGATGCGTTCTAAATGATAAGAGACGTGGAAATAATCGGCAAACCTCTGGGCAGCAGGACAGAAAGGGCTTGATGTAAATGTTGGAGTCGTGAACTCTCAGGTTGTGGTCCCCGAAGCCTCTCGTCACCCCGATGGTCGCCAACACTCTCGCCTGCAAAAAGATCAGAGACATACGTTACTCGGCCACGATCCGGGATCTGTTTCTTTAATTTTAAGGCCTCTTCCTGAGGGAAAAAATGTAAAACTTCAAACACCTCAGAGCCATCTCTACTGTCAGAGAAAGGCTCAGCCTTCCAGGAAACTTTTTACTTGTGAACTCGGCTCTGATTATCAGAGCTTTGGAACCTGTTTTTGATCTGCATAAATTATGCAGATCTGACAAACAAAGAACAGACCACACAGTTAGGAACTAAGTCACCAGTGGTTGTTCATTATTTAGGAATGTAAAATTTTCAAACTTCTTTGAGAATACAAATGTAAACTTATTATATACCATATGGCCATTTTTTACGGCCTTTCAAAGCAGCGGCTAAAGGAATAGATTCACATCTGTCTCGTCTGGCTTTGACCTTTTCAATACATCTGAAATACTATGATGCTGCACTGCACTCACGACGTCACAGCCTGAAGGCACAACCAACGAGGAATGAACAATGTGCTGATCACATGACTATGTTTTTTAATCTCTGAGCCAAAGTACCGATAAAATTGCTCAATACTTTCGTTATTTAAGGTTTGCGTTCTAATAGCGCCGCAACAAAAATCTTCTTAGGGTGACCAGTAAAAATCTTAGGCTTACACAAGTAAAAAAATAAATAAATACAGCAAGAAAAATCTTATTGACAGTGAAATAACCTGCCAGTGGAACTAGTACTTTTCCATCAATACTAAGGATTATTTTTAAATATATTTATGTATATTTTGTTATATGTATTGGGTTTTATATTTATGTCTTGATTAATCAACATGACTTTCTATGCCTTTGCATGAACTTCACAGAGTCAGTGAGGTAGGCAGCTTTTTTTCCAGTGGGGCTATGGCCCCCTTTAACCCATCTCTTGGGAGCACCACTGTTATATTCCAATACACCTAAAATTCCTGGGTCATTTTGTTGACCAAAATTTCCTAAAAAAGCTCTCCTTGCAAAACTTTTTATAGCAAGATTAAATTAAACGCAGGCTGATAACATTTACTAAATAAGTCTTTAAAAAATGAAGTAGTTGGAGTTTATTTAGGTGTTTCAGAACAAAGTGGTAGTTCTGTAAATCATCGACACAGCAGGATTGAGATTATGATTTGTAAAAAAAAAAAAAAGTATTCTTTTCCTTTAACTTTCGAATTAAGGCATAAAATCCGAAAAATAATTAATTAAAGTTTTTGGCTATGATTTGATAAAAAGTTCAAAGGGCTCAAGAGGTATGTACAGAGCCACATAGCTGAAACATGAGTCACATTTCTCAAATTTAATTGGTTTTTCTCTGCAGCAGATAGCACACATGAAAGTCCTTTCATTCAACTCTGGCTCTCTTCCAGCTACATTATTCCAAACACTGTCCTGTCAGGCGGCAACTGATGTTGGAAAAATAAGCCCACAAACGGTGGCAGGACGGGGGCTGACTGAGAGGTTTGATTACAGATGAGGCTTTCACGGCCGCGGAAGTAACTGTCAGCGAGTGGCTGCCGAGCAAAGCTTACCTTCTTCCCCTCGCCGTAGATCAGAGGGAACTTCAGGTCATCGTCCTCTATGGTTTTGTACGCCCTGAGCAAGAGAAAGACGACACGTTAATGGCTTTCTTATGATTTACTGCAGGCGGCGTGCTTATAGCCTGAGGACGCGTTGATTCTAGTTCTAACATCACGACTCTGCCAAGGTGGACGCGGGATTATGTGGATAAGAAACTAGCATAACCACCTTTTCTTCTTTACAATAAATTTTAATGCTAGCCAACACGCCAACGGTGGATTGCTAGGTAACAAGGAAGTTACTTCATCTACTTATCCTAACAACTGGCTAAAACGGAGCATGTTAAAATGTACAGCAATACCAACATTAGCTAAAATGTTATTAGCTAAAATAATAACATTAGCATGTCGGCTAACTGCTTAAGCTAGGGTCTGTCACCTGAGAGAACCTGACTAGTCTTTGAAGTAGCTTTATGCTAGCTTTGACATTAAACCCATTGTTATGTTCTCGTTTCTAAGTCACTTTGGCTAAAAACATCTGCTAAATGCATACAACAACGTAAAGATATTCAGCAACACAAGCCAGTAAAAACGTATTCTTTCCATTTAACATATTAAATACAAAAGGAACAGGCTGAAATGTGAGTAAGAATCATTTGTTTGGGAACCCTGTGGATTCTCAAAAAGCTAGAGGGGATCACTGTGGCTCAATTGCTTAGCAACCAAAGCAACCCACGTTTTGTTTTTTTTCCTGAAAAATGAGCATAATGTGACCAAACACTTGAAGAGGGATGTTGAGAAAACTGTAAAAGATATGAAAAATCTGAATCATGCAGAAGTAGCTAAAGGGCACAACTACATTAAAAACATTGAATGCTGTTTCTAATTTACACCACGCTCCAAATTATTATGCAAGTGATATTTTCTCAGATTTTCTTAAATGGTCAATGCAAATGATGGTTAGTATAATTTTCAAGTCATGAACTATTGCAGTATAAATCAAATTTTACTTCACCAGCAGCTTCAAATAACTGTTTGCTGCTTTGTAAAGGCATTTTAACAACTGCTCTCTAAATCCAATGAATTTGTCTAACAGAAACCTTCCTCATTATGCCTTAATCTGTACAAACCCATCTTTCTTCTGAATCAGCCACAAATATCTTCACAGTACGATAACGCTTCAGTTTTCATTAAATATCTAATGTTTTCATACCTTGTCATACAGCACTACACTATCTGATGATTTTCG
>CAEFZY010072425.1:0-49959 GCA_903066815.1 Brachyrhaphis roseni | reverse complement strand
AAACTTAAAATCCCATTATATTAGGAAGACAACAAAGTGCATAGTATTGTTTTATTTGCATCTGAAATACGACTTTGTCTTTTCTAGCTGTCAGTGTAACTCAAAGCGAAAAAAATGAGCCGCATTTGTGTCAGAGTCTCATGTGCAAAAAGCCCATAAGGTAGTAACACAGCACTAAAAGGGCTGGTTAAAAACACATACTGAGAGGTGTCTTCATCTTCCTCCTGTGTATTGAAACGTATTAAGTTACATTAACTTGCGTCTTCCTGTCTCACTCTTACCTTTTCTGCTCGAGCGCCCCTGGCGGCCGTTAGAAAAAATACATACATAAGCCGCATCGTTGTATAAGCCGCAGGGTCGAAAGCGTGTGACAAAAGTTGAAAGCTTATAGTCAGGAAATTACGGTAGTGTGTTTCACTTTGTGATAAAGTTCCTGAAATAAACAGACATGCCAATAAAAATCTGACTTTTTGAACAGATCTGTGTATAGAGATTTAATTACATACAGGTGGATTTACTAGTTAAGTGACTTCAGTTGGGATTTTTCCAGAACTGTATCAGCTTCTCCTGGTGTGTCATGTACAAAAAAACTTGCAGAAATTCTGATGTACTTTATTCTTTAAGGCAAAGTTGGACTTGTAGTTTGGCTGCTCATGTCATCTGGCGCATTGACATTTGGACCGTACTGTGTGTTCGCTCGGCCCTGTTGAGAGATGCATGTTGTGTGATTTCAGGTGGACAGAAACAGCTTACGAATCGGACTTGACAAAAGGAGAGGAGACATGCGGAAGAGCTATTAAACAAATGCTGTATTAAAACCATCATCTGTAACACCTGGAGTTCACCCTGGAGCCCATTCCTGTAAATATGCTCAGTATCTGTCAATGATTGTATGAATGTGGAAGAAGGACAGTCTATATGTCAAGCATTGTCTGACAGTGTGTAAGTATTTGCAACATCTGGCCTGGGCTCAGCAAGCTGAAGAATGACCTGCGCCTACACACTCTCTCCAAGAAACCCTCGTAGGGATGAAAAGGGTGCGCTCACAGAGGCCCCAAAAGCCCATTCGCACGTTTATTCACTGCAGTTGTATTTGGGCAGGATGTCAAACACACCCTAAGGTCAATGGGCTTTGCTAAAATCTGCTCATATGGATATCATATCAGCCTAAAAATAGCAAGTCAAAGTATATGGAAGGCGTATTAGACACATGCAAACATCCACATTTGGCGCACAGAAACTAGTAGCCTGTGGATCAATGTGAAAAACACTTCCTGGATTTCCTGTGACCATAAATGCTCAGTGTTATTTAGACAACTTGATATACACAAACTTCCAGACAGTCATGCTTCTCGACAAGTCATTCTAATTCCTGCTGGGTCTACCTTTGGTTCTGGAACTCGGAGTATCAATCTTTATCCATTTAACTTGGAATTGAAAGGTTCTGTGGGCAAGTCGATGCTTTTGGCTCTTTGAAATGTGGGTTTGTAGGGAACATGGCCTTCAAATAATCAGTGCTATTTATTTTAACTCTCTGTAGTGTTGATGAAGGGATGTACCAGCGTATGGTTTATACGCATCTGCTCCATAGATTTTCAGCTTCTTACTTAAAATAGGATGAAGTGTGAAGTTGGTGCAGCGTGTTGGCAGGAATGTACAGAAGGTAAGAATGTGTGAGACCCTCACCTGGTCCGTTGAGGAAATCTTTGATCTGGAAGCAGAGCAGAGGAGGAGGCACACCTGTTTTACTGTCGACCTCTGCAGCCACCGTCTGCAGCCAGCAGACGTTGTAGTCCAGGGTCTCTGGGAGAGTTTTTCCTGGGTCTGGACAACAACAGAAAGACCGAAAAAAACTTTTTTGGATATGGAAAAAAAAAGTCTTTTTTGAGGTCGAGTTCATGTTCAGCTTGATTAGAACTTGCAAGGAAGTGGCAGGTCAGATTCTTGAAGAGGCAATATTTTTTTCCAATCATTATATCTAAATTATTGAAGGTAAAATTTACAAAATTCTCCAACATGCGTGCTTTTTCTGAGTTGAGACAGATTCAATGTTACCTACTTAAATAGCAGAAAGACCTGAACTTATTTTAACTAAATTGCTTTGTTTTGAGCTTCCATTCTGTCTGACAAAGAACATAATGCTCCCAATCTTTTGAAAATGTCACATTGTTGCATTTACATTCACTGTATAGTAGAGCAAATTGGAATTGAGAAAATAATTTCTCTGTATGGAAACACCAATTTTGAAGAAATATGTTTTTCAATAACATTTTTTTGTGTTTGGAGGAGGAATTATTTTGGGCTCTATCAAAATTAGTGTATATCGCAAAACTGCAATGGAAACACTTTTTTCGCATCAACAACCGGATGTTACCACTGACAGAAAACATGAAGATGACGGAGCGGCATGTTTTTTAATGACTTATCAAGGGAACAAACGTGCAATTTTCATTGCAATTTTTTTTTTTGACACTAGCAAAATATCTGCTACGTTTTGCAAACATTTGCAATGGAAACACAGCTAAAGATTTATTTTTTCTAGGGAATACACAAAGATACTATAATTAATGCTAACAAATCCCTAATAAAAGGTGCTGCAACCAGTTTAAGAAGTCATTTCTGCAAATTCTTTGTTATGAAATATTTTTTATCTAACATGAAATAATTATGTTTTCCAATATGACAGCTCTTTGAAAAAATCTGAATATGTAGGTCAAAGCTTTACAAAACAAAGTTCTAATTGGTGCATTTTGACATTATTGTGAGAAAACTCTCACCTTGGCACTTGTAGTCAGAAGGTACTCCTCTCAACGCCACATCAAAAACAGACAGCTCCATCTTTTGCTTTCGATGGTGGCAGCTAAGCAGAACGGAAGGCTGCATAAGCTGTATGTACAGGAGGGGTTCCAACACCTGATCCCCTGTCCCTCGTCTCCCTGGCTGCCTCACTATGGTAACACCCAGGGCTTGGCGGGCCGAGGAACGAATTGGAGTCGGTAGACCGTCAAGTGAGAGCAAGCTTCCTTTTATGAGTGGAGAAGGTGGCTGAGAGGTGTTGCTGTTCAGGATGTCATCTGCAGTCAGCCCAGCCAGTGAACCCTGGGCACCTGGGGTTTGATCAGGGGTTGGTGAAGACGAGACCGGTGGGGAGTCCGATATGATCTCAGGGTGATTAAGAATGCTCTTTCCCACCTAAACATCACAGACAAAGATTAAATACTGGTACTCTGTGCTTATGACAGTTTACAAGCAAATTCATCTTCTTTTCTCTTTACCTTATCCTCAGGTTCCTTCTTCTCTGGTGTGCTTGGTGTATCAGACAATGTAGTGAGAGCCTTTGGGGTACTCGAACAAGAGTAGGTCATAACAGATAGCTTGCTGGCAGTGAGAAAGATGTCAAAAGGGATGAAAGTGAGGTTCTTAGTGATGGTGGACTTGCGAGAGGGCCTCGCAATGCAGTGATGGCTGGTCCCACTTTGCTGCTCTATTTGGACGATGCGAATGCGGGCACTGTCACTGCCAAAGCCGCTGTCTTGTCCCGTCCCACTGTGGCGCGATGAAGAGTCCCCATTGCCTAAAGGATCTGGATGGACTCCCTTCTGCTCTTGTCTCCTTACCTGTACAAAGAAAGGCAATGTTAGGATGCAGGGGTTTTTTTTGCGGACACTGACGTCTCAGAAGGTAGTGAAGAGGTAGCCATCTTTAAAGACTTAAACTGACTTTTAGCTTTAGGAAATAAGTGGTGTTAGTGACTCACCATCTGCAGTTAGTGTACAAGTAAAGAAATCTTGTGGCATAAGTAAGCATATGGATCCCAGATATGAAGGTGTGTTCTTTAAGCATATCATCCTGCAGTATCTACATCTGACTCTAATTTTCTGAAGTGGGAAAGAAAATAGACAATCATAGTAGACCTAGACAATCATAAAAACTACAACATAACGATCTAACACGCCTGGACTGTCCACAATAACTCCAAACGTTTTAAAGATACAGTTGAGGTATTTCTTGAATTTGTGAAAACAAAAAAAAGGGCTTTCTTAGTTCTTAGCAGAAATAGTTGTAAAATCTCATCTCACTCTGTTCTACTGCAACCGATAGTTGCTCAGCATTTCATTTCATGAATTGCATACATCGCAGCACACTTTATAATAGATATGAGTTTCCACGATAATGCGTCTTGCTGTGTAAGCCAGGCACTCCTTTCCTTTCAGTCAATGTCAGTTTGTCTAGACTCACACCTCTTGTGATCCTTGTTTGGATAAAATGTGTAAAAGCTGATGGAAACATTGAGAATTTGTACATTTGTTTCTTATGTGGGTTCATGAAGACAAATACCAAATACCCACAGTCAAAGAAACCAAAGAAGAAGTGCCGGGTACAGCCACAGACATATTCAAGGCATGCTCTGGGACTTTTTCTGTGGTCAAAAATAATTTTGTACTTTTTGCAATACTCGAAACGTCTTCAAAAAAAAAATGGGGCACACTGCCATTATATTAAATTGTTTTGTGAAGTGACTGTGGTATTGCCTTTGAAGCAGTTCAGATTTTATGCTCAACTCTAGCTAACTGTTGTCAGGAGGGTTCCTGCCATTGTGGCAATAAAAAGCTTTCAGTGACAGATGATATAAATCAAAAGCATGGGGCTTTCTGGGTTTCGGGCGACAAAGAAAATGCTACCAAGGAATGTCATCTTAAAACTATGAAGATCTCTCAAGTGAAATGATGAAACAGAAAGAAGAAAAAAAAAGACTGAACTCAGTGCAGCCTTCCAAATTAACTGAAATGTGTAAAATAGATATCAAGGAAACAAATAAAAGGGTTTTTAAAAGGGAAACCTGTAATAAATTGTAGACACCATGACAAAAGAATACACAAAAATTGTAATTTATAGAACCAGTGAATCATTTGAACTTCCCCTTTGCAGCTGCATTGTTTTAAGGAAAAATGCAAAATAAATAACTTGGGCCTATTAATCATTATTTTCAACATTGACTCAACCTTTGTGAGGCCAATCCCCATGTTCTCTTAATCACGATAATGGATCCCACGTCACTTTCAATTAACTACTGCTGTCTTTGAAGTGCGATTTTGATAAATTGCAAATTACAGAACGCAGACCAAAGGTGTGTCCCATTCTATTCCACCCTCATCTACTCCTCCGTCCTGCATATGGTTACTATTACAGCATATATTCTCAGCTGGCCCTTCTTTTCCTGCATATCATCCCCCCCTCCCTTCCTCCCACTCAATGAGAATTTTAAATGTATATTATTGCTGTGGCGGCGATAGTGTTTCAAGACCTCCAGGCAAATACTAAACCAACTGGCAGCACATTAGACAGAATACTTGACTTATTAGATATTTCCTATTCAAAACAGTGTCATCAAAGGCTAAGAACAAGAGCAATATAAAACGCAGCAGCATGCCTGCCTAGATGTCTGCTGTGCTCAACCACGCTCATGTGTCGGACTTACATAGGACCGGCCAGATCCATCTCCTTTCGCTTGCCATAATCAGGACAGGATGTGTGCACTTCTTTTCTGCACAAATGTAAGATTTTCCAAGCTACGGGGAGGGGGATAGGCAGGCAAAAAAAGGCCCGGACCTTTCGCCATGTGTGCTTTGTTAGGCGAGTGAAACATTGTATTGAGGGAGTTGAGAAGACATTCGGCGAAGGCAAAACATCCACTCTAAGAAAATGTCTCGCGTCGGAAAGGACAAATAAGCTGCACAGCATTGGAGAAAAAAGAGCAGAAGTCAGCTGGAAAGGCAAGATGGTCTGGAAGTTTCTGTGTCGTTTCCCAAGCTCAGGCTGCTCACATGCATTTACAATTAGAACAAATACCCCATCTTTTTTTATAACCACCACCACCAAGAAATTGCCCCCTAAGCAAATTCTTGGTCTAAATTTAGCTTGAAAGTAGAAAGAGGGCTTCAGGGGAACACAAACAGGAGCACAGAGACAATGAGAAGATATGCCACAGCACACCGTGTTCAGCTAGTATAAGTACACACTAGCAAGTAGTCCAGTCACTACTGCATAGGATTTATTCTAAACTTGGCCGAACACTTAGAAGGAAGCACATACCTTGCTTTTTATGTTACTCAGTCTTTCAAAAAGAAAAGGTACTGTAAAGCTCTA
Organism: Brachyrhaphis roseni; assembly: GCA_903066815.1. Taxonomy (NCBI): domain Eukaryota; kingdom Metazoa; phylum Chordata; class Actinopteri; order Cyprinodontiformes; family Poeciliidae; genus Brachyrhaphis; species Brachyrhaphis roseni. Next base: position 43,812 of record CAEFZY010072425.1, on the reverse strand, counting down.
TAACATTAACCCTATGCCAATTTATTCATTTAAAGAAAGCAATAAATTTAGAATGCAAACATGGGCCGAATCCATGGGCTGGATCCCAGCTGAACTATTACTTATAGTGTTGTATAATAGCTGTACTTAAACACTATTTCCAGAACCCAATGTAATCTTTCTCTGGACCTAGTTGATCATTGTTATGACCCCTCCTGACCCAAACATACTGACACACACACACCCCCACCCACACACGCCCGCAGACATGAATACAAAAAAAAAAACCTAAGCCAATCATGAGATCATTCCCTCAGAGTCTCGAGGCAGGACTTTCTGGAAAATGGAGGATAATCCCCAAAGTGTGAAACCACGAGTCTCCCGAGTGCCAATCACATCAGAGTGCATCTGTATGACTTCTGACCCCATTTCTGTCAGTGTAACTGAGAACATCTTGACTGGAAGATGGCTAATACTCGGAAGCAAATGTCACATCATCCAAATGCCAGCCGTTTACAGTGTTGGCAAGCCAGTCAAATATGACAACATGACTTTTACGTTTGAAAAACCACATATGTGATTGATTGTTTCCAGAAGAATATTTAAAAAAGGGTTGCAATTTGGGTTCAAAGATCAGGAACATGGAAAATTGGATGTTTTAGCACGGTAAGGAAACCATGATGGTCACAAGAAAATAACAAAATGAACACACTCAATTGAGAAAGGAGACTATAACGCTCGCCCTAATAGTAGCTTCAACAGCCAGATATTCTCGCTGGTCTGAAACAAGTCACAGATACACACAGAAATGAACTTATGCCAAAGGAAAAGGTTGATGGAATATTATTTAGAAGTGACAACAGAACTAATTTAGGTAGAGAGCTGATGCAATAATGTATCATTAAATGGGAGATATGGATGTATTCAAGTAGGTTTACAGAAACTTTTTCACACTTAACGTATGAGAATGCTGACACTGTGATTTAATAAGATTTTCAGAGTGGTCAAAGAATCTGAATGTGCCATTACAGCAGCAGAGACACTGTCTTGTAACAGTTCATAAACTCAAAAATCCAATGTTTTTCCATCTTTTAATGATACTCATGTGGCCAACTGTTCACATAGACAACAACATTCTTTAGTGTGGAAGTCGTGACTGTAGCAGGAAGACACAAATTTAGCTACAAGAGATGCTCCAATGTGAAAATCTGGGCCAATATCGATATTAGAAATTAATATTGCTATTAGGTCTGGAAGGCTGATACAACAACAGATCTTTAATGTATTGTGGTGCTAAGGAAGCCAGTGTAGGGACTTTAAAACTGGTGTTATGTGCTCTATCAACCTGGTTTTAGTGAGAACACTAGCAGCAGCATTCTGGATCAGCTGCAGCTGTTTGATTGATTTGTTGGGCTAACCGATATTGACTGATATTGTAAATATTTCACTACCCCTTTTAAATCTTGAAATAAATGTCCACACAGCTGACTTCATAACTGCTTATCTGCTTCAGTTAAACTCCCCACAATCCTGTGCTGCATCAGTATCACTGATAAACTTCAACAAGATGGAAAAAAAATTGTTAATATCAGCCAAGTTTTATTTATCAGACTGATATATTAAAAAATGATGATGTTAAAGTAGAAATGGTGGATACACCAAAGCTTCTAGAAGCTATTATAAAACCCCCCAATATTTTCTATGATGGCCTCCATTTTATTTGGGTTGCTAATAGAGACAGCCAGACGGATTAATGCTCATTTTGCTCCTGTATCTTTTTAAACTTTGCAGCTTTGGTCATGTAGTACCAAACGTTTTCAGATTTGAAAAAGAAATGTGAATATATGAGGGCACAATAATCAACAATGACAAATGATAATTCTGTTTATTTCTAGTTATTAAAGTGAACTGGTGTCAGCAGGCCACAGTTTTAAAAACTGAACTAGTTCTCATGAATTTCTTGTGGACCAGTTGTTGAGAATGTTCCCATGTAACTCCAGTAGAATTGCCATTGAAAATTGTAGGAAGTCATTACTAAATCTTTTTGACATACCATTCAGTCAAACTACTTGCTTGCAGGATGCTGAGATGGAAAATTAACATCTGCCTCTTGAATACATCAAAGTTTACAGGTTAAGCCCCTGCTGTGCTAACCCCTTTTGTTTAGCAGAACTATAAAGTTGAAAGCAGCCCCCTGAGCTTTTGTATTCAAACAAGAAAGCCACAAAGCAGCAATATCTCATTTAAAAAGAAAATTAATAACAATACTCAACCAAACTCCACAAAGATTTCTCTCGTTTTCTTGTGGAAAACAGAAGGGGGAAGACATTTATAATATGAAGTCACTGCTTCATGTGCCATTACAGCAGACAAAAAGCATACAAGGCCATCAAAGGCAGGCAGCTCATACACTGAACTTTGTTTCAGCTACAAAGGCAACCTGCTATGCACTTCAACTGAACCACAACAAAGATGCAATGGAAGGTCACAACCCTGAAGCCTGAAAATGAATACAGAGAGCTTCACTGTGACAGTCGGCACTACTTTAACCAGTGTACTCTAGAGTTCAGCGCCAAGTGGGGTCATTTTAACAAGCCCCTTCTGACATTGATTGGTGGGTTTACTCTTCTAAGGTTTAATAGCGTGAGGAAAAGACCATGTGTCTGATACTATTTGTTCTATCACCGGGATCTATTTGTTAATTTGCTTAATTATCTGTAGGCAGAAGATTCAAATGAAAACATATTCATATTTTGACCGCTTTGAAGGAGCATTACTTTTCTCTCTGATCAGATGTACCAAAGTCGCTTGTCAACATTCCTAAAGCACAAGGTAAGTTCGGAAAAGTGCAGTGATGGCCGGTTAAAAGAAAGGAACTTGACAGAAGCTCATGGGAGCCTTTGTGCATAAACAAAGCAAAAGATGAACAGACTAGAAAACATCAATACTGTGATGATGTTGTGCAGCTTTCAGTTGCTTTATGGCTTTTAAATATTCTGGCTTACAAACAAAGATACAGAATAATAAAAGCTGAAGAATGGAAAAAAAAAAACCAATGTGAAAAGAGAGTTAATGTAGTCCATGTGGGAAACTACAGTATGCTGCTCAACAAAGGCCTGGCTCTGGGAAATGTGGCAGCAAAAGCCTCTGTTTTATAATTGATTGAAGTTCAGCCCCCAGACCCCATGCCTATGCACAAAATTAGTTTACTTACAAATATTTTTTCACAAATAGAATGCAGATTGTCTCTGCTTAGCAGAACGGAGCTGTTTGCAGAATGCTGACGCTCAGCAGGCTGCAGTGGTGCGCTCAAATATTTGAGTTTAAGGCCGAGGCCTTCCTAGCGACCGACTCTAGGCCCTCAGAGACGCTCGCCAAACCCACTGCGCCCCACTCCTTATCTTTGGCAATCGAGAATGATTTAAAAGGTTTGACAGCCACCTCCCTTACAGCTAAATGGGAGACTTATTGCTTCAGTCATCCTCGACAGAACCACCAATATAAACCAAAACCCTAAACTAGAGTCCCCAATCACATCCAATAGTTAAGGTTAGGGTGAGTGTGAGGACATAAAGGAACTGCAGCACATCAATAACGCTGACTGTCAAAGCAACTTGCAGCGCAGCAGTATTGAGAGAGTGTTTAAAAATCCCAGAAGACCGGTCCTAGATTAACACCATAACTGTGTTACTGAAAACAAACAATACAGGGACATGCAGTTTATTAGTGCTTAAAAATGACTAAGTTGGCTCCTTCAGCCAAATAAACTCTCCCATCGTTAATAACAACCAAGACACAAGATAAACAAAAAAAAAGGGAGAGAAAAACTCAACTTTGAAAGTTTGATGGAGAAATTGGCAGAATGACGGTGTGATAAATGGATTATTAGACTTTACATGTAATAGGAAAACACATTTAACTCAAATTAAATCCCTAAACATCTCCAGCCAGCTCAGCAAATGTTTTCTATGCCTAAATAATTACATTACGGTGGCGGCCCGGTATAACAAAAACAGGAGATGCGTCAGCAAATGAAAGAACATCTCTTTAGTCCTCTATTCTTCAGAAAACATAGCAGAGAAAAACTGCCTCCTATTAATTCTTAATCAACCTAAGTTCCAACCAAAAAAAAATATGATCTGGTATTACTTGAATCTTTATCCAAAGCCCAAGGAATTCCTCAGCTCTTGAAATGCTGTTTATAATCGTGACATGCTACTAAACTTCTAAAACTCTTGTTTTGGAAGTTCCCCATTTACTGACAACACAAGTTTGATAACACTTTTAAAAATTGTTTGCAAGATAGTTACTTATTGGTGGAGCCCACTAGTGTTCTATCTGCTTTTAAATGGCCTTTGAAAACCTGATAAAGAATGATTTTCCAAACTTGACTGCAATAATTCAAACTGATTCAGAGATACATCAGCTACCATCAGCTTGAAAACTCTAAGAGTAGTGAAACTGAACTAGATCATAAGGTAGTTAGCTCAGAAGTGATTTTCTGAACTTTTTTAGAGTCAGATTAAGACTTTAACTATCAAATACTTTGACTGTTCAGTGCCATTTTGCAAATAGTCTCAGATAAATGAATGTAGACAAAAAAGTTTAATCAAACTATTATAACCTAAACTCCTCCACATTAAATGTGCCGACATCTGGTGTCTCTAAAGTTTAGTACAATGGACCTCAAGTATTCGTACTTGTACCTTCTTAAATTACTATTTTAAACACCAAATAAACTTTAACATGCATTAACATACACATTAGAAACAGTCAGTGCTACCACAGAAGATAACAGTCTTCCTTATCTCCGCTCTTGGTGGTACGGCCAATTAATCCAAATGAAAGGCGCTCATGGATTGGCTGCTTTGCAAACATAAACTAGTAATGTGTCAAGTAGCACTGTTAGGTATTTCAGCTTCCCAAGCTGCATTATCTTTTATTTTAGTTATGCTGTATGCAAAAATCTGTGAATACTGAATCGTGAATAGGCGGGGGTCCACTGTGCACTATATTCAGGATGCCGATTCTAATTGAGAATATAATTTTCATTGAAGTAATTGTTACAATATATGTATTTACCCAATTAATCCAGTAATTGGGTAAATGTTTGATTGTACCCAACTTGGAAAGTTATCCCATACTTAGCTAAATGGTTGCGGCCTAGCCCATGTGATCCTGTGTCATCCATAATGGTGATATATCGCGTTTGTTTGTGTGACCACATATTTATGAGCTATAAGCCAAAAAGTGTTGGACCTAGGTAATTACCGTAGTCTGCAGTATGGTATTTATTGATGGAAGAAAAACAAACAGAACAAAAACAGTTTGGCTCCACACTCCACTGGATCCAAGGAAAATTGGAGCCCCTAATAATGGCAACCCCAGGTGAGATGAGACTGTTTAAATCAGCACAGGCTGCGAAGTGTAATAAGCTCAGGGTGGTCTGTTAAATCCACTGCACAAATGTAGGCTTTGACATGACATGCTGCAGGAATACAAAAGCACCTTAAGAGATTAGAAAGCACCTTAAAGTACAACAAAAACAGTGTGAACAAAGGAAAGATCTGAGAAACTGGAAGGCAAAAACGATTCTGGCACAATGTCACAAGAAAGCTGAAATTAGAAGGACTGGGAGGACTGAAGTATTCTTCCTTTAATTTCTCCCTCGATGTGTTCCCAGCACACAGTGAAACAAAGTCTGATGTACATGTTAGGTTTACAACAGAGAATGTTGCAAGAACCCGTATCCTTATCCAAGTTAGCGAGGAGAGTTTTGACAATATGAAGACATCGGCCAAAAGTGCACAATGATGGAGGATAATCAGAGCAAAACAACCTGCAGACAGCAGAACACCTCAGCTAGGAAACAGATTTCTGCTTCGTCAGAATACTCAGTTATTTTAGATTTAGAAATAAAGTTTTAGGAGGAAATGCAGAGAAATTCAGAAGCAAAGATTAGGAAAGATAAATGATGCTGGTGTAAAATCGAAGTCAAACCAAGCGCAGCTAATATTGTCAGGAGAGAAAACGCATATGATAGGAGTGGATCGTGAGTCATTTTTTGCTTTCGCCCCCACACACTATGCTAGACAACTGCAAGCAAGCGAGGAAAAACAATGACTAAGATCTCTTATACTGATTGGTTCCTTACACATATGAATTTATTTAAAAGTTATTTTATTGGTATTAGTATTTTTTGTTTTCTCTGCAGCACTTTGTGATGGTTTTGTCTATGAAAGGTGCTTAACAAATAAAATTCACTTATCTAGACATTGATAATACCATATTACATCTGCCTTTACTTTTAGAACTCTCAAAACATTCCTGAGATAATTTGGTCCATATTGACATAACAGCATCTCACAGTTTGCTGCAGATCTGTCCATCTTCTGTCGGATGAAGATGGTGACAGTGGGAGCCATTGGAATGCTGTCAACAGATTGTCATATTCAACAGACCAGCTTTGACATACTGCATCAGAAGATGGGCACATTGTGTTCATAAATGGATGAACATGGCCAGAAATTCAGGTAAGCTGCAGCATTTAAAGTGTCAAGAAAATAATCCCCCACCACCACAAGACAGAAAACTGACCCATGATTTCATGTTGCTTACACCAAATTCTAGCTCTGTCATCTGAATGTTGATGCTGAAGTCAAGACTTATCAAAGCAGGGAATGTTTTTATAATTGGTTACTCCTTAAATTGGGTGAACATATGCAAAATTGTAGTTGGTACTAAGTTTACTAATCTTGGCTGTACAAAGTATGGAACCACCAGGAGGTGTATAAGATGTGTGAGAGGTATTCTGTATATTTCCATTATGGACATAATGTCATTTTCATTAACAATCACAGTAATAAAATTATTTTTGTTTAAGCCCCCTTTTTTAATGGCATTAATAAGAAAAACATGAGTTTTGATGACTAAAGCATGACTAGACTTCTGTGAGTTTTTGCTGAGATGAAACCGGATGAAAATGCTATTGGGTGGTCTGTCAGACAATTCTGCTTATTGTGCTTATAACCTGTTAGGCAAAAGTTGAAAAGGTGTCAGGAATTCTCCAATTTAATTTGTAAAGAATAATATTTTCTTTCACTAAAACTGAGTAAAAGTTGATTCAAACTTGTTGTGAACATGAGTTGGACTAAAACTGTCACATTTAGAAATAACTAAAAACTGAGAAGCATTTTCGCCCAAAAGACTAAGACTAAATCGGCTTCCACAACAATGGATTGTACTTTGTAAATCTGAGATGGTTTAGCGTAAAAATACCAGATGATCAACAGTATCTGAAATAATCAGAGCAGTTTCTCTGGCATCAACAAACAAGCCACATTCAAAGTCACTTGAATACCGTTTCTTCCCAATCTGATGCTCTTTTTTAATTCTAGCAAGTCTCCATCATGCCTAGATGTCTAAATGCACCAAGTTACTGTCATGTGTTTGCCTAATTCTCCATTTGTGCAAATAACCTGGTTAAAAACCACTAAATATACTGTAAGTACATTGAAGATGTTAAAAAAAACAACAAGAGACATTCATGAGACGAAACTTTCTTCAACATGTCCTATTCAAAACAAGGTTGAACTAAATAGTCACGTATGGAAAATAAATGTATCCGGTGAAAACAAAGCATAGTAGAACCTTGGAACGCAAACAATGAAAAATGTCTTGAAATCATGCAAAATTGTGCTTACTGCTACTGGACAAATGAAGGAAAGGGGAAACAGCATTTATACCAAATTCTCTGAGTCACCCAATATGAGTCTCTGAGTCATCAGCTGTTATTTTAGTTGGAAACCTGCTTACATAGGTGTAGAGAAAAAAGGCTTCCTCTTTGAATCTCTTACAGATTCTTGGGTACTTTTCACAGAACAAGTCTCAGATGTGCGTTTACAAATAAGTCTACTAGCTGGCCAGCCGTGTTTTACTACTCCCCTGGGTCTGTGGCCCTATTTCCCTTGCAGGCAAAGAGCGAGGGCACTACTGACTCCTGCTTACCTGACTGGTCACTTGATCCCAGGGTTCACGTTTGGGGGGCCTCCTGCCTCTCCTCAAAGGCACCGTTTGTTTCTCCGCTTGGAATTCCTGCCTGCACGATTTTTATCTGGCGTTTTCACGCCAATTTCGCCAAAACTGATTGAAAAGGCAGCAAATTCAGCTGCTACTGATCTCAAATAGATCAGGTTTCCAAGGAGTCAATTTAGGAATGTGTTACGCTTATGTTTAGAAAAGAAAGCTGGTTAGGATGCTAGGGCTGAACAGAGAAGGCGACTTGTTATGACTGGCTGTCAATTAACAGTTGAGTCACACAAGACGGGCAGTAAGACAGAAAAAAAAGAAGATACGGTTTCAAAACAAAAACGGGCCGTTGAAGGAACATTGGCTGTAAGAATATGTGCTGAAGATAATCCAATGATAATGACAGTTACTTTACTGATGTGAATCAGCCAAAGGGAAAAGGAGTTAGCTGCGTGAAGAGCTCTATTTGTTAGCTTTCTAGGCAGCAACAGGGTGAATGACAACAGAGTTAAGCAGCACTGGAAGAGAATGGGGGGGCTGGAGGGTGGTCCAGACCCCAGAGAGGGTTAACAGCCAACTTAAGTGGTTAAGAGTTGATTTGCTCTGCCAGGAACATCAACTTCTACAGATAAATATAATAAACTCAGTCAGAAATTCAAGCAAAAATCTAATAGGTTCTTACTCAGACTGTGTCTAAATCATCCTTTTTTGTCTCTATGATCCCGTTCCTTTTATTTGAATGCTTTATAGTTTCAAACTTATCTGTTTTTACTGGCAATTACATCAGGTAAGAGTTCCTTTGACATCTCACTTCTTGCTTTTGGAGGTCAAAAGAGGAACTTCAATGACCAGACAATATGAAACACTCATCACAAAGAGGAACGGCCCTCAAAACACTTTATATTAAACATAAGACAGATGAGGATAAAGCCTGAGGTTGCTTCCCGAGCCAAGGTTGTCAACAACACAGTGGCTCTGATGAACAGAGAACTCCTACTTGGAGTAGGAATAAGAAGAGGGCAGGACACGTCACCAGGAGTCAGGAATCCAGCTTCACATGTGGAACTTTTAGTCGCACTTGAACTACTTAGAGAGAAAAAGAAAGGTTTGAATTTATTCTTAATTAATTTGAGACCAACTCTTGATATTGTGCTCAGTTATTTGTGTAGATCAGGGATTTTTTCAATGTGTGAGGCTCTTATATCTAAAGCAGATTCATGTTTTACTTTACAAAATGAGTGAAAACATGTAAGAATGCAACATCAAGTACTGTATACCAATAGGAAAAAGTTTACATAAATAATAGTAATAATGCAGTTGGGAGGACTTGGTGGTCAATTTTGTCTCTAAGGGTCTAAAATTTGAAAAATTCTGGTGTAGATCAACCCATTTGTAAGCTTTATAACTACCCTTATTTATGTCTAATAGTAATGCTGAGCTACAGTCTGATCTCTTAGAATAGAAGAAAATAATCTAACTCTGTATTTCATTGACAAAAGATGCTAATACTGCTAAACTAAATCTAATGCAGTTGGAATTTAAAATCAGAACTTTCCTGCACAGACAGATGATGTATGGATGAGATGCTTTGTGGTCTTAAAAAGTTTATCATAAGTGAGCATTTGGTGTGTATGATCCAAACTTCCTAATCTTAAATTCCAACAGAAGCTTATTGTCACCAGTTTTATAAAAACAGCACTAGTTAAACTTTGTGAGACAGTCCAGTCAATCTCCTTTGGGTTGGAACTAAAAACTGCACATACCAGTACCCTATATATAGAACACATTCTGTAGAGAGGAACCCTCCATGGTATCAGCCAGCTTATTATGTAACCAGCCAGCCCGGGATGGGCCAGAACATTTTTACGTGTGATTTTTGACAGTGCCATGAACGACAGGGAAAGAACAGGGAAGAAAAGAAAAGAAAAACAACACATGCTGAGACTGAGCTCTAATACAGGTACTATATCTGACGCTTTATGTGTCTGTACTAAAATCTCTAAGTGTTAGGTTCTGTCAAGGTTGAATAGCCTCTCCTAAATGTTTGTAGCACTCTGGAATATCTGTGTGCACTGGCAACCATGTGAATGTGTGTTGGAGAAAGTCAAGAGCCCTGCTTCCCATGCGTGTAATCATCCCAGGATGAGGTGGAGCGGGACTTCCCCCTGCACCAGAGGGTATTTTCCTCTCACACAGTGCTACACGCACATGGCTGACCCAGGCTGCATCTGTGTGTGTGTTTGTGTATCTGTGTCAGACAGAGAGGAAGCCAGACACACTAACATGGAAATCAAAGATACGCTTATAAAACAAAACTATCCTGAATCCCGATCGCTTTGGTCCCGAAAGCATATTATTACAACAACAGCATGGCAACAGCATAGGGATACAGAGAGGTTGTATAATAACAGACTGTGACATTGCAATAATAAAAAATGGTGAAAAGAGTATCACTGTTTTAGTGTAACAAGTAAAATCTGAGTATGAGTAAAGAATACTACAAAAGTTCAGTAAAAGTAAAGTATAGTAGAGATATAATTGATCAGCTGAATAACTGATCAACTAGTTATTCAGCTAATAACTGAATATTAGCTGAATAATATTCAGCTAATATATTCAAATGTCAAGTTAAATTTTACATTTAACTTGACAATTAAATGTCAAGTTTTCTCCTACTTGACATTTTGTCCAAAATCAGTTTTGAATCAAGGTAACATTTATCTTCAAAAAAGCAAGCTTTTACTAGTTACTAAAAGTTAGTAACTCTGCTGACATCTAGTTTTAAAGAGATAGTATTATGTATTTTCCAGGCATATAGTGCCATTTCATAGCATAATCAACTAACTTTATCTTCAGTTGTTATAAAAATGCTGTATCAAACATAACTTTAAAGAAATTTGACGTCACAATTCAACCCATAGAAATTGGAGCTCTGTCTCTTTAAGAAGCTTCAGCTCTTTCCAACACTCTGCCTTCAACATTTCATCACAACAATGCATCTCCATTTTGCTGTTTATAACCGCTCTTTCAAGCCTGGGTCTGGTCTGAGAACTAGTTTTTATAAGCTCAGCAGACTTGCAATTTCACCAAGAGTTTGGAAATTGCTGCTGCCACTCGTCTGGAGGAGTTGAGTGGGGGAGGCGTAGGTGAGTGGTGCTCTGTGAGGTGGAAGCTAGGCTTGGAGACGGCAGCTCCAAGGAGGAGCTTTGTAAAAGAAAGCTTTAAAGCATCCCAGAATGGCTGCAACGAATCTCAAAAATGCATGAAAGAAAACATCAAAGCAACATGTTTTGTATGATGGAATAACATTACAAAATAATATAAAGCTTCAAGTTGGTTTTACGTCATCAGCAACTTATCTTGGCTTTGGGGTCCAACTCTGTCTCAAATACATGAGGTCAAAACCTTTTGGTGAGTTTCAAATGCTTCTGAACTTGCGTTGAAATTTGCCAAATATCGCTTTCCACCATAGCGTTTACTGAGTCACTTGATTCTTGTACCTCTTCTGATGTCATGGACCAAATAGGCACAAAGCAGAATTAGTAGTGTTAATCTTCTGTGATTTTTGCAAAATCTCACAATGAAAATCCAGGCTTTATCACCAAGGTGTGTTTTTACTGGCAGTATTCATGTGTTAACTGAAAACATGCATAAATGCATGTTCTCTTTAAACCTTATAATTAATGCTTAATCAAACTCCATCATATCAATAAGTCTCAGCTCTCAAAATTCACTTTGTATGAATGAAATGTCCATATATAATGGAGGTTAACATGACTTAGTAAAGTTTAGCTGACATGAGAGCTAAACTTTACTCTCGTGTGTGTAAAGTGTGGGCGTGTGTGTGTGTACACACACACACGCCCACACACCCACAGGTCAGCTGGTTGGTCCTACAGACGTATTACTTTTGTGCCTTCCAAATAAAGGTGGCAGACACTCACCATGCGGGGAATGTGGAGCGCATGTGTACGTGTGTTTGGCTGTGTGAACATACTGTATGTCTGTTTGATGGTATGCCTTTCTGTGTTGCCGGGTGACACGGCTGATGACATAGCAGCCAGATTAGTCCTGGAAACCGCATCTATTCATAGCTCCTTGGCTGTGGGACCTCCTGCTGCTGAAAGCTGCCTGATCCCAACCCAACTTCACTTCACTTCATCATCATTACCGTCAACCGGGAAACGCTGAGATGAAGTCAGACTGTGACGAACCACAGCGAACGCCATGATAAACATTCTAATAATCCGGCGATTTAAAGAGCAACACATCTGCTTATGGACCGCTAAGAAATACACTTGCTCTGCATCCCGTCCGGATCTGAACTGAAACTGGAACGCCAACTGTGGAAAAACGGCTTCAGAGCACACGGAGGGAGAATGAAAATAAAGGACAATTAACCGAGTGTGTGTATGAACAGATTTATAGCACGGCACAGTGTTTAGAGATGACTGAAAACCCTACACAATGCTTGCACACATTCCCCACGCGCCTGGCTTGCCTCCCGCTGCCAAGGAACCCGAAAGCCCCAACAAAACAAATTAATTAACCCTGACAATAAAACACAGCTGTAAGGGGTAATGGGAACTGTTTGAAATCACAGAATGGGATTCAAGACAAACTGCACATGGGGGCGGGGGAGGGAAAATCAGGAAGAATGGAGCCAAGTTTTATTTCGATTTGAATTGGGGACAGTAATGCAAGAAATGTTTTTAGAATCCCAACAACAAAAACAATTCAATCTCACCAGATGTCTTCTGACTTGATTCTTTGAGCAGGTTGTACAAAGAAGACTGTCCAACTGTATACATATCATAAGCAAAGTTAAAACTAAAGTGAAAGGGCATGTTATCACTGCATATTTTACCCCATTGCTGTCAGCTGACAGGCAGCTTTATACTGATATGTGTTGCATGATGTGCTTTATCTGTGGGAAAGAACAGAGGTTTAAACAGGAGCCAGGATCAGAGGGATCACACAGCACTCTTAGTAAAGGTAACCACTAGAGGGCTCTGTAGCTTGAAAAATAAGCCCCTATACACACACACACACACCATACTCAAACAGACTAGATAGAGCTACAAAGAGTTTAACCCTGAGGCAGATAACATTTATTCAGAGTAACTTCTACAGTCCAGCAGCACACAGGTTGACACAGCTGATCACAAGCTACAGGCACATGGATCTTACATGACCATCTAGCTGAATGTTTTCCAGGCTGACAAAACAAAAAACTATGGATTTAAGGTCAGTTTCTTCTACCAACAGCACTAAAGACAAATAAATACAAAGGAGTTGCACACCAGGAACCAGAGAAACCATCAAAAATGAGAACTGAGAGGTAATTTATCTGTTCATTTAATGAACAGATAAATGTTTTTTGTGAATTCTTCATACTGCTTAGACAATAACACTCCCAGTAATCATCAGGACAGCAGACAGAAAACTGCTGAAACAATCCGAGGGTCCTAACTGCAACTATGGACTCCACAAAGATGCCAGACTCAAATTTCAATGCCAAAAAAAAAAAAAAAAAATCAAGCACATTAACTTATATTGACTCTGTGGAGCAGATTTTAGTGGCAAAAGATGGACAATAATAACTACAACCACAGAATGTTTAAGTAAAACCTAAACTTTATGTCAAATGACTATCATACAATATGGAGTCTTTTTCCAAATAGAGATCTGAAAGGCAAATTTATTACTTTTTCCCCCATTAATAAACAGAAACACTTTGTTTATGCTCTAGTAGTTATGGATTTTCTGTGCAGTTTCTTCTCTGTTTTTCTTCTATTGTGTTTCAGAAGCCTTCAGAAGAACTGAGTCATCTGACACTGAACTAAACAGATCCTTCCAAAAAGAGTCTTGCAATAAGTGAACAGAGAAGCTCCTTTGTAGACTCACTTCATTTAGCCCCCCTCCCCCCACCTTCCCGTTTTCTCTCCTCTGTCCTCTCTGGGAGTCTCTTCTTCACTAATGCTGGTAAATATTTTTATATTGTGTTCCATTAGAAAGCTTCATTAAGCGGTCAGACAGGGCAAATGGCGACTGGGTGATCCTTGTCCTGTACACAATAGGATGGCTGCAGCAGAGCACAGCACAGTAAACTAATGCCACATTAGAGCGCTGCTCTGCTCTGAGTAAGTAAATATTTAAATGTGTTGGATTCACCCAAAAACCAAAAGTCAGCGCTGATAGTCAGGAAACGGTGTCAGAGGAGCTTATCCTGACAGATTTCAGAGAAAGATGGTTCACTTGTTCACCAATCCGGGATTCAATCGGACAGTACGCAGTGCTTAAGCAGGAGAATAAAACCGATCATCTTTAAAAACAAAGCTGACATTTTTACTGCATGGCTGAGGGAATACAGTGTAGATCAGGGGTGTCCAAAGCTCAGCCATGTTCCATTTGCAGTCCCTTGACTGTTTCTGTGTGGCCCGCTGGAACAGGTGGCCTAATTATTACCAACAAATTGAAATGTTCTGAGATGGAAAATATGAAGCACAAAGTGTTTGTCTTTTTACAACCGTTCTTTTTACTTTCTCTTTCATTCATAGTAAACGGGACCAGATTTATCAGCCGACTATCAACAGACTGCAGAATCCAAATCGGCTTTTATTTCATTTATTAAACCTCACTTGATACAGCCAGTGTTTTTAAAGAGACAGTGACCCAAATCCTGTTACTTCTGCGAATAGGCAAAATGTTTTTCTTTTTTTTCCATCTGAGCCCAAAAGAATTTGCAAACTGAATGTCTTTGTTTTAATAGAGTGTAAAACTCAACGTTTTGGATCTACAAAGATTTAAAAATGCCTTTCTTTAAAAAAAAAAAAAAAAAGAATAACTTCTTAATTTGTTTAATTAGAATTTATTGTTGAGCAGTAAAAAATATAATATACATATTTTTGTAGTTTTAGGAATTCCTTTGGCCCACAATTACTTAGACTTGACAATTTTGGGCCCATATTACAAAACGTTTGGACACCACTGGTCTAAATATTTCAGCAGTAATGTGCATTTCCATATGTAACATATATAGGGTCAGAAGTTACCTCAGAACCTTTCTCTGAAGCATTCGAGCCCACCATGTTGTCTCTGAGGAGCTGCTGAAGGAGCTGCACCTGGGCAACGCTGAGGTAGAAATCCAGATTGCTGGTCACATTCACCTCCAGAGAGTGGCCACACACCACCACTTCCTGAAGAGAGAGGAGGTAGGAGGAAATTAAGAAAAGACAGGGGGAGGGGGGGGCACTCAACACAACATTGGGATTGTTTGTAGTCTCATTTATTGCTCCTCTCAGTTGTTTCTTCTACAATGCTCAAGCACTGTGTGCACATGTCCTGCTTTCTGTTCAGTGTGTTCCTCTGCTCTGCTCTTCACCCTCTGTCCTCTCCAGGGTCCCACCCACAGCCAGCAGTGTAAACCTGAGCCAGGAGGCTCCATCTGATAGGATATTACTCACTAACACTGAGGACTGACTGAGTCACACACATGAAGAAGACCTACAGTACCTTCTCAAACTGCTGCTGGACAGAATTGACTAAAACATCTAAATAACTCAGACCTTTTAAAATGTATAAATACTGCATGATTGTTTTACTAACTCTACTAAACTTAAAGGGCAGAATTGTGTCTTTTCCAGGAACATGGCGCCATTTTATAGCACAATCAAGTAACTACGTTACATTCAGTTGTTATAAAATTGTATATATACAATATGACTTGAAAGAAATTTGACTTTGTAAGGCAAGGTCTTGAAATTGGGCCTCTCTCTCTTTAAAAACTCCTGCTCTTTCTGAAATTCCACCTTTTGGAAGTCATCACAACATGGCTCCTCTATTAACCATTTAACAAAGTTTTTGCCAGCATAGCTCTGAGAAGTAGCTCCTGTAATGAGCTCAGCAGATGTGCAGATCCACCAGGTGTTTGCTAATTGCTGCTGGATAATCTGAAGGATCTAAGTAGGTTATTCGAGGGTGAGCGATACTCTGTGAGGCCGGAGCTTGGAAACTGCAGCTCAGAGGAGGAACTTCATCCTTGAAGGCGGGGCTAGGTCCACCCAGGCATTTTGAACAGCTGAATGGTTGCCATGGGAGATGAAAGGATTTCTCAAACATGCATGAAGAATCAAGGCAACACTCTAGGTATGTTCTTGATGAGGTAATAACTTTATCACATTATGTAAAGCTAAAAAAACCCTCAACTTTACATAATACTGCCCCGTTAGTAGCTTTTATAATATGTTTTAAGCATAAACAAATGCTATAAAGTGGGTAGTGGGGAGTAAAATTAATGACAATTTCAACCTAGATATTTTTTCAACACTACGCAGTCCTGTTTCGTTCATGTTGTTCCTGGCTCTGGGTCTCTATATCACAGGAGGTTATACAAATTACTTAGTCTCTGTGCGTGCGCATGTGTGTCTCTCAGTAAAAACTATGGATTAGCTGTTACACATTGTCAGGGGGCACGTTAGCGTGGTCGGACAAGGCATCAAAGAGGCAGGAAGTCTCCGAGAGCCGTGCCAGAAAACATCAGCTGTATAAGCAGAAAGGTTTGAACTCTGGAGGTCAAAAACCTCCATTACACGCTGGACTGGTGGAGGGCTTCTAAATGAGTTTGTTACTGTAAGCTAAGAGCAAAACATAAATACTTTTGACATCTCACATAATCAACGTCTATTTTCATATGAACGGCGGATTAGAAGAGCAATGGCTACAATCATGGCTTTAACAGGCTGCAGTCAAAAGGTACAAAGAGTTAGCTTGAGTAGAGAGCCGACCCTTACAAATGGATGAATACATTAATACCCCCAAAGCTATTAGAATGGAAAACCTACTGACAATGTGGAGTTAAGATGTTGAACTGGTTAAAGATATACTCCTCTTTAAAAAAAATATCATTATACTTTGTGGTAATTACAATGCCTTACATACCACTTAAACTTTTTTTTTCCAATATGCCACGTTGTAACTAGCCTGAAAATCACAGTTTACATACTAGATGAGTCGATTTGGAGTCGGATTTATCAGGAATTGACTTCTTCCTTTTCCTTTTCAAACTGAATATGAAAGTTAGCTTTTTATGCTTGATTACTTCTCCTAGTTATTTATTTTTTTAGTTATTTTTATCTTTTGACTTTAGTTTTTTTACATCTTTGAAACAAAGATTCAGTTTCATTTCACCATCAGTGTATTTTATTGGGTTATTTTGCGATAGAGCAGCACAAGGTACTGAATGCCTGTGAATTGGAAGGATCACTAACAAAGATCTGAAGAGTGCGGTGTGCGTATGTAATTAGTCACCTCAGGTCAATGCTTAATGGAGCCACGCTCTGTTGAGATTACAGCTACAAGTCATTTTGGGTTAAGTGTGTACAAACTTTGCAAATCTAGAGAGTGACAGTTGTGCCTATTGTTGTTTACATAACAGCTAAAGCTCAGTCAGATTGATGTATAGGATCTGTGCCCATTGAGTCTGAGGTCTCTCCACAGATTTTCATTATGAAATGGTTTTAAAACTTTGACTGAGCCATTTAAATAAATTAACATACATTGATCTAAATCCATCTACTGCATCTCTGACTGTATGTGTGATTGTTGAAGATCTCCTCAGCTCCTCCAGAGTTACTATGGACCTCCTTACTGCCTCTCTGAATAATGTCAGTGTAAATGGACAGGCATTAATATTCTTCTCAGGCTTGAGACTTCATTTAAATTTATACAGCACTGTGAAACTCAGCAGCAAAAACAATCTGAACACTATGATTTCTCATAAATATAGCAGAGTATACGCTCACCTCCATCTGTCCACCATCCAGAGAGAGACTTTTGCTGAAGATGATGGCAGGAGCAGCAGTGACCCGGACAGAGAAGTCTGTCAAGATTGGCGTCAGGATCGCTCTCCGCTCCTGCTGGCGCCTGATGCTGTACAAACGAGAGAAGATAGTTCAGCTTGAAAATTACGGTTCTTTTTTTCCATTAATAATAATAATAATAATTCAACTTAATTGTCATTGCAAGTTTTATGTTACATCATTTAACAGACAGATTGAACATAAGATTGCATTTATTCAGTGATAGGGATCCATTAATTTTGCTTTTAAACAACTTAGGATATGTCTATGTCTATGAGCTATAGAAAATGTATTCTTAAAATTTTGTCCACAAAATAATTCTCAGTTAATGAGATTTCAGTTGTGCCTTTTTGAGTTTCTTTCAGGATGAACTGTTGAAGGGCTATGTCACTTTTATGTAAATAAGCTGTTGCTGGCCACGCCTCCCCAACGGTTTCTAAATAGTGTGTCAACAACAAAACACTACAGCACATACAGCTGACCACTTGGTAGGTGAGGGGCAGTGCCCACCAATTGTGACTTAATCGCAAGGTTTTTAAAACTGCTCTTTTTCCAGACACCAAAACACATGAACTTGTTGCCAGAAAACAGTTGGATGGATTTTTTTTAATTATTTTTTAGAGCTCGGACTGTTTCTAGAAGCAGTCGGGACACAAATGGAAGTGAAACAATGTATAAAAAAATAAATTTTGTATAATAAGTCCTTCTTTAACTGCTTTGTTATGCCTAGCAATTATCAACATGTTCGAAGAAATGCCATTTGGCAAAGTGTGAGAAGTCAACAAACACAAAAGCAGAAAATGTTTGCAATTGAGGTGGAGCATGGTGTATGTCATATACGGCAGCTACTTTTTCAGAATTCAATCCGACCCTGGGACCTTTGCTGCACGTCGTTCCTAGCCCCTTCTCTCTGCCAATTTCCTGTCCTAAATACTGCAAATAAAGGCCATTAGAGCAATAAACACCTTATAACACAGAAAACATTGACAATTGATTTAATAAACTACTTTAAAAACACAGTTAAACATGGATTTTTATTATTAACAAGCTTGTTTACAAACTGTTCCATAACAGATTTCCACATTCCTGGTCAAAAATCTTACTGCTAAAGCTTCAATAAGATGAAAGATTGGGGTGTTATTTGATGGATATCAGTCGGGAACAAACCCTGTATTGTTTGCACAAGATCAAACTGAGAACGTCTAATATCAACTCTCTCCATTTCACTAATGTTCATTCCCACAATCAAGTCATATTTGTGGGAACATTTGTTAGCAGTAAAACAAACATACAAGAGAGCTTTATAAGGTGGTGTTAATTGCCACATCTGGTGCTATTAAAACAATCAAGTGGTGCAGCTTCCAATATTTATAGTTGGCCGGGATTAGAAGAGGCCCAGAGTCTAGGTGGCCCAGACTACAGTACTTAACCGGAACCAATATCACATTCACTTCTGCCATACAAATGTGCATTACCAGTGCCCTTAAGGGATTATTTTCTGACACATTTCTTTGTGTACTGAATTTAAGAGGGGCTTAATTCAGAGGTGAAATGATCTGTGAGGCCAATTGGTGATGGCTAATCTCTCCTCAGACAGGGGATTGAAACAATGAGAGTCTCGTTGCAGAGGACAGGTGCTATCATTCAGCAGCAAGGCTTAGAGGCGCACGGTTCAATTTACCAGTATTATGACAACTCGAACGGCCTTGAGAACACAACGTCTCTCTCGCTCTCTCTCTGTTGGCAAAATTGTTTTGTGCAAGTGCCCTCCAAAACATTCATGCACACACATAAAAAACTTTTCAAATTCAATTGTACGCGGTACAATCAGTAAGCTGAAACATAAATGGCAGCTGGAAATAAAGAGAGGTCTGGCCAAGTGTCTCGCAGCACTATGACAGAGGGTCGTTTCCTAGCGGGCAACTGTAAACTGTGACGAGGACAGATCCTGTCAGCCGATCCGTGGTACTGGAATTTCCTCACAAAACCTTAGGAAGCTAACAGGGGCCGCTACCGATCCACAACTACTGAAAGTGGAACCCTGAAGGTAACATAGTGAACATGCCATGAGTTGAAATCTAGAGAGGGCAGAGAACACAGATGCAGGGAAGGAGGGAAAGGTGTGAACTCTGGAGGCGGCATGTGTCAAAGCTCGTTAAAACCAAGGCGGTGCGTTTCTGCCGGTGATTGTGGCAGACAAGTAAAGCTGTGAACTTGACTCCTCTGCTCCCCTTTCCTCAACCTGCTGGAGCATTCTCCATCACATGTTTGGTTATGACTCGGTTGTGGCTGACATGCAGAGCAGCAGGCTGAATAAAGCCTCTGACTGTATTTGCTGACAACGAGAAGGGAGCAGGGAAAGAGAAGGTAATTTTATTTCTTAATGGTGGGACTCAATGAACATTTTTAATCAAGTTAATCGCAGGGTCTGTAATGAATTAATCTCATTTGAATCTAAAACTATATTGACAAACTTAGCAGCATTCTCAATACAAAAAGCCCCTCTGCTGCTAAATTATTGAATGAACAGACATTTGAGCTCAAAAACAAAAATTTACTGTTTTTAATCTGTTATTTTGGTTTTTGGTAGAAAGTGATGTTATAGCCATTCAGCTTTCATTTCAGGAACTTTCATGGAACTTCTTTAAAAATGTTGACGATGGATGCTGGCGTTAGCGTTGGGGACGTTTGTGCTGAAGCTACATGTTTAGCACTCAGATGCTATTTTAGGCTTGAATAGCTTCGCTAATAGGCTAACTTCTTTTAGCACAACCTGAACACACCAGCAGTCAAAATGAGCATGTTAAAGTCCGGTCCTACTTATTTCAGTTCGCTGTCGTAAATCAGGACACAATTATTAAGAAAGAAGAGAAGCGGACATGGAGCAAGGGTTAGGCATCAAACGATGGATGACTGTCAACTAATGGCACAGAGCAGACCTTTCCAAAGTCTAACAAATAACTAGAGATCTCTTACTATTTATAGTTTACTTAAAAGAAGCACAGTTGAGTTGCAGTCAGTTGCATTATATGTAATATTATACATCACAATTTGGGATTCAAAATCTGATACTTGATCACAATACACATGCAGAACAGAAAGCTCACAGCAGTCAGGGTCCAAGAACAGCAAGGAGCAGATAGCTCCAGCTATTCACCGCGAGGCAGAACTGGTTTCATATAAATAAACTGCATTAAATATTGAATCTAGACCAAACGTACTACAGCACACAAGTAAATAAATATCTCTCTGTACTTCTCATGCTGTACATTTTAAACTTAAGTGAGTCTAAAACAATTACTAAAAAAATTGACTGAAAAACATACTTACTTACTGTGAACTGACTTTTAAGTGCTTTGTGGGCATCGTTTGCATTTATGAGAACATGTACAGTAGCACGAGTCCATTCTGGAAGAAGAGTCTTTTTTTTTTTTTCTTTTTTTAAAAAAAGGACCCCAGTAAATAAATCTCAACTGGCTGCCACATAAAACTCTTACTACATCCCTGAGAGCCCAGGGCCCATACATCAGTATCAGCTGCAACACCAACAGTCTGCTTTTTTTCAGGCAGGACTCCAAAGGCTATCACTCTGCAAAAGTGTGCGTGTGTGTGTGTGAGAGAGAGAGAGAGAAAGAGAAAGAGAGTGCGTGCTTAAAACAAAGAAAATACTGATGTCCCTAATGAGTATGTATGATGGTTAGTTTGAACCTGCACCCGAGAGAGTGAGGCCGTCCGGGTGAGGATGGTGTGTGAATCTCGGCATGCATCAGTTAAAGGCCTGATGACCTGGGAGCCCGGTCTCAATCAGGCCTCTGTTGATCTTGCAATGCATTCTTCCACAAGCGTTATTTTTAGTTGACAGGGAACAAATTTGTGTTTCTTTGCCTGCAAATCTGTGAGCTTTGGGCCAGTTCCCTCTCAATACATGAGTGGAAAAAAGGATGTGGGGCCAAACGGGCTGTAACATTTCTGCTTGTTTTAGCTCCTGATCCTATAAAAGCAAAAAAAAAAAAGTCTTTATTTATGAGTGAAAATGTAAAGGCGGCATAATATGGAAATAATTTAATGAACGATAAACTGACCAACATGCTGTCGCATTGCACACAGTTATAATGGGAACATTAGGAAAAGTAGTACCACCCGACTGTATGCATGAGATTTTATTATTTCTGTTAAATAATAAAAAACAACAACATAGTTTTCCTTTATTTAGGGATCTTTACTTAGTCACAGAGGAGGTTGCTGACATTTTATAGATTTTTAAAGAGAGAACATGTTTGTCACATATTGCATACAGTATGCATAAACTATAAGAATAGGAATTTTTGTACGGCTGCTAACGATCATTTTAGTACTCAATTATTCTATTTATTATATTAGAAAATTAGATAATTTTCTAATATAACTATTATATTAGAAAATATAATAATTATATTATAATTATTCTAATTAATTATATTATTAGATAATTACCTAATTATTATTATTTTCTAATTATATAATTATAAAATAAAACTGCCCTTAGTTTTCATTTAACCACTTAGGCTTATTTTAAACAATATTATAAATCCATGAGTTAATGTAAATAATTTAATAATTCAGTATTTTCTTTTTGAATGAAAAAATAAACATTTTATTGCCTGAATTACAACGACATGGTATTCGTTTAGTGTACGATTGATCAGTTGTAGTAAATAATGCATCTGCAGCTAAAAACAGATGTAAATATAAACATGTAATTAGTTCAGCTCTTTCTGCTTAACTACACTGTATTGATGCTTGACTGCATCAATACAGTGAAGGGCTAAATGTAATAGGAATTTTTACATTTTTTATTTTTATTTTATTTTTATTTTTTTTACAGAATTTTAACTAGGTGGGGCTAAAAGTGCCACTTGAGGAGTTTTGGGTAGGACATACTTACAGAGAAAGAGTTTTAGCAAATGGCATGTTTCAGAGTCTGAATACTCCAGTTAACGATTATTAAAATACTAAATTTAGATACTCTCTTTATCAGGAAGAGAAGAAAGGTTACCAAGTGTAAGTGATACATCCATAAATCATTAAGTAGCCTTCTGTAGCATTAGTTGTAAATGCTCCTGCAAACCTGCTCGCCATGTTCCACTCCAGGGCTGGGTTCTGAGAGCTCCTCTCACTTTCTGCCGATGCCCCTCCTTTAGCTCCCTCCTTCTCCGGCTTGAGCTGCTCCCACAGAGCAGTGCCAATGTTGATAGACTGGAGATCAATCTGATACTGTCGGTCCTCCACCTCTGAACCTGGGTCACGCAGAATGCCCAGGTTCAGTGCACGCCTGCCGGGAAAACAAAAGAGAAGGTGCCGATATACTTTAATGCTAAGTTGAGTTTCGGAAATACAGTGTTAGCATAGAAGAGTGAAAGACAACAAGAAAAAATAAAAACTGTTTCTTCTATATGTTAGCTGTGAGTGTACTGTGAATCATATTCAGTAAGCAAGAGTCCCATTCAACAGATTAGAAATTCACTGCTAAGGCGAGAGATCATGTTGACAGCACAACTAGTCAAGCAATCCCCAAATCAAATCAAAACATATTCATATGTTACAACGGTCCAGTCAAATCAAACTGAGACAAGATCTGAAAATGAATACTTAGCGACTTTTCCCATCCAATTAAACAGAATTATAGTTCAGAGCATTTAAGCTATTATTTGAGTATTTGGGTGTTACAGCTGTAACGACAGGTGGCCTCACAAAACGACCTCAAGCTTTAACTAAAAATGAAGGGAACACTTTTTATGTATAAATTCGTACAAAATGTTAATAACCATGTAACATTTTCCTTCTGCTTCATAAATAAGGCCTACCTGCGCAGATCTATTACATTAAACCCCTCATAAAAACATATTTAAAGTATGTGGTTTTATTATGACAAAATGTAAAAACAAATCCAACCCAAAATGTGTTCTCCTCATAGGCTCTGCAAATCCAGTCTTCTACCAGTCTCACTATGGATGACTTAAAAAAAAAACAAAGCTTCTAAAAAATGGACTAAACTTAGAAAAATGACCTCCACATACCTCAGGTGAAATCATTAGATTTATCCAAACTTCTGCTTTATGCCACCTTATCATCACTGGCATCACGCGCTGCTAAGAGCCTGCTCAGCAGCCCTGAAAAAGCTGCTCTTATCCTTTCTATTTCTGTCTACTAAAAACATAACTTTTATAGTATACACAAACTGTAACACGGCAGAGGAGACGTAGAGATGCATCGGGACTGGGCAGCACCGTGTCTGCAGTGGAACGGCTGCAGTCGAGGGAGCAAGCACTGACCCGTCCATGCCAAGAAAAAATGATGTCATCTATTTTGCCTTCGACAGACAAGATTCAGACGAAAACTCACAGGGCAAAAAGGAATAATCAGAATTCGACATCTGCATATGACATCAGAGCTTTCAGTTCATTATGAAATGTTTATTTGTGCTGGTGAATTCAAATGAGAGCTTAAATGGCATAAATGAAGGCTTAAAATGGCTACAGATGTAGCGGCAGCATGAGCAGGGCTATTTGTTTCGGCAATGTCAATGGCAATTTCCAGATAGCGTTTCGCTCTCCTTGCCACATTGGGAAGGCCTCTACCAGAGCGTAATGTTATGACAATGAGCACCAGCAACAAAAACAATGGCAATGGGAGATTAGAGGTGCATAACTGGGCTTAGTTGGATTTGTTGACATACAAACAAGTGAAACAGATCCCTAATCAACATTTGGAACCACATTTATCAACAAACCATAATAGAAATCAAACTGAGAGCTGGGTAGGATTTGGGTGGGATGTGTCAGTCGAGATTCATTAGGGTTTTTGTAACAGTACCTCCATCACTCTGCGCAACCCCACACTGTCTTTTTCATTTTAAACAAACCATGGTTACCTCATGTGCTTTCCAAATTATCTCTTAACTGCAGCTTATTTAAGGGGACTCTCTTTCTCACAATCAGCCTAACATGGGAATCTGCAGCCAAGTCTCCGCATTGCCGAGCAGCGGGGTCATCTCCAATGACATAAATAAATATGATAAACATTTGTCTTGGTCATACGGCCAGTGGAAAATGGTGTGATTTAATATCAAAAGACATATTTCAGCAAATCGCAGGAAACTAAAGAGCTTCATTTCTGACAAATGAGGAGAGGAGGAATTTTGGAAGTTCCCCTTGGGGTGAAATAATAATTGAAGCCAGATTTTCTTGTTGTACATGTGGGGGGAAAACACTGGCGGCTTGACATATTTGATTGGTCATGTGAAGACCACACTGCTTGGCCAAGAGGAATCAGAAAGGGTAAAAAAAAACAAAAACCTTTCAAACTTACAAGCATACATAGTAAAGCAGGTGGGGAACACACTTAACTGGATCTCATATACATCTCAAATCTCCTAAGAAATACTACATTAATGGAAATAATGCATTTGTAAATGGAGGAAACCAGAGGGTGGATAGGGACACAGAGTCAGAGAGAGTCAGAGAGGGAAAGGGGAATTAATGTGGTCCTTGTTCTGTTCAAGAGCCTACCTTATTTTAATTACAAAGACAGAAACATTACTTTTTTATGACAATATTCTGCCTTTTGTAAAAATAAAAAAGGATCAAAAGCTTCAAAGAAAAGTTCTGTCTCAGTGCACTATGGCTATTATTCTAAAAAAAACATTTATTCATCTTCTGACACAATCTAAACCCAACTTATAACTGGAAAGCCACTGGGCTGATTCTGCATCAGAGCTGAAATATGATGACTCACATCAAACTTTAATATGGAACCAAATGAAACCATCCAGCCTATTTAAGCTGATTCTAGTAAAGACATGACCATGCTGTGCAATCGCAATGCTTTAGAAAGACCACTGCTTCATCACTCCAAAGAAATACTTTTATTCAATAAATAAACAAGCTTGTTGCACTTGGGTTAATAAAGACATTAGTTCATGAAAAGGCATATACTCGTAACAACAAAACATATAGCCCGGCTGCCTGTCCTGGCACTATGAGTTTTCCTACTCAGAACCACTTTCAACTTACAACCAGAACTTTGGATGGTAGGAAGTAGCAGTTGTAATAAAACAAATCTAACTAAATGAACATACATAAATAAAAACTCATAACAACTGTTGCCAAATGGCTAAATAAGAAAAGAGCTTTGTTGAAAAGGAGAGAAAGTGGAAACTGGGAGAACTTGATTACTATGCAGAACATCTGAAGGCTAACTGCGTTCAAGGTTGTAAAACAAACCACAGTGGGATCTGGTTAAGGCTCAGGGTCCAATGCTAGATGTGTGGGAGCGGCGGGTTGTGCTAAAGGCCTCATGCACAGGAGTCTGTGGAGCAGGCTGTAGCATGGCCCGTAGCTTTATATGGTCTCCCAACCTCCATCCACTTTTTACCCGATCCATATGCCTCGACCCCAAGCCTGTGGGGCAGGAAGCAGCAGGGCAATGCCAAGTGCTTCTGGCTTCTGGATCTCGTCACTCTGAAATGTGCAACCTTAACCCACAACCCAGGTCTGTTCTTCACTCCATTTCCCCAACAATCGCATACAATAAATGACTGCCTACCGAGTCTGCAGATTAAATGTGTGTGTGTGTGTGTGTGTGTGTGTGTGTGTGGGGGTGCACTTGTACATAGTACATACAGAGGACCACATTCACAATATTTACCAACAGAGGGAGGTCATTTGTGGAAAGTGGGAACCTTCTCCTGGTCCATTACTATTTTGGAGGTCTACTGTCCTCTACTACGTAGTTGGTTTTAGAGGTAGGGTATGAATTAAGTTTCGGATAAGGTTTGCATTTGTCAGATATTTCATGAGTGAATTGTGCTTTGGTTGGGATCTCCACTGCAGACAGACAGGCAGACTCTCTGGCTCTGAATGTTATTAGCTCAACACCTTCAGCACCAACTCGCTCCTCCACGCATTTCCATTGTGGGTACGTCAAAGCCCCACAGTGGCTTCTCAATCAGCGTGCTCTGACTCCTAGTGGCTTAAAGTGGAGATCCCTGGGGATGTGTGTGTGTGCTGAAGGGGAATTCAAGAGCATTATGATTCATGAATCTTGCAATTACTTGGTGAGTTAAGCACTCTTTACCTACAGTGGTTCACTCCGTACTGCCAGAAATTCTACAACTTCTAAGTTGGGGATTTATTCTCAGTTGTGGATTTATATCTCCAGTCAAATTCAATTGCTGTTAATTTGCATCTACCAATTATAGTAATTAAGGCTCTAAATTACAACACTGAACAGCTCTTAGAACGAAGCAGGAAAACGATGTGGTGGAATATGGGGAGTCAGCAGAATATAACGGACTGTCACGGCAGTGCTACTGAAATCATTTTTGATCCCAAGCTTTTCAACAGGGCTCCACAAGCAAAAAAAAAGCTACGATAGTTCATTCCAGGATAGTCCAAAGTACTCCAGGTGTGTTTGGAGAAGTACATCATTGTTGATTTTTTATTTTATTTTTTTTCTTTTTAAATCAAACAATAAACAGAAACCGGTACTTTTGATGTGCTGACAAAAACTCAAACATCCATTCATTTTTATCCTGGCAGCATTTACTCCCCTCCACTGCTGTTCCTAACAGAAGCCTGTTATTCATTAGGCTGATTGCACTTTAAAGACACTCATGCTTGACCAATTATATTATATTTACACAAGATCTTAAGAGTAAACTATTACTTCTATATACAAAGTAAGCAAAGCGAGGATTAGCGTGAGTTTATACCACCCTCAAGACACCAGTATGTGATAGTGATGAGTTAAAAGAAAATGACTACACAAGACAGGCTGCTGTTTACATTGACCTGGTGTACTGCTAAATGCAGAGTGTGCACTTTGATTTCAACATATCTTAATTACAGGAGTCATTTATCTCCTCAGTTTACATGTCAGTGCTCTAAACAGGGCTTGAGATGGAAAGAAACAAACTAGCGCACCACATGATATCCTGATCAAAATGTCAAATATATGAACACAACAGAAGGTGGCTGAAAATAGAATAGGCTCCTAATGTTGGGGAAAGGGAGAAAGGGTCCACTTTTCCTGTCATAGCCATACTCTGATGCAGGGGTTCCCAAAGTGGGGGTTATGAGACACAAAGTCGGGGGACTTGAAATGATTTTCAGAATTAGTGATGTTACCCTTGAGGTGAATGTAAATAAATATACATCACAAAATAAATAATTGTATCATTACATATATAATTAAATAATGTACAATAGGACTGGACCAATAAATCTGCCCTGATATCTTTAATTCTAGACGATTAGTGATCGGCCAATATTTACACGTGAAGCCGATCTTATCTACCTCAGGAAAGGTTGGTCTTTATTTGATCTGCTGTGATACCAGCCCAATCAGATCATGACTAGACATTTGAAAATAACATTAGTAACCCCTATGTTGCCAACTCAACTTTCTTGCTATATTTAGCAACATTTCAGACAAAATAATATTGGTATTGCCCAAAATCGGAATCGGCAGGTCAGGCTTTTTAAAGATCAGTAATCATCAATCAGCCAGAAAACTGTGATCAATCACTGCATTCCTAATGTACAGTAATTCTTTTTAGTATTTTTTTCTAAAAGAAATTAATTAAAAAATACATATAAAAGAAATTCAATAAAAAATACATATAATTATTTGACTATATTTTTAATTTTTCTTTTTCTTATTTAACTTTTTTTTTTTTTACCAGAATTCAAACCCATTGAAGTTAAAAACCTCCTCTTCAAGGGAGTCCTTGCCAAAAGGTAGCAACAACACACAAAAAATACACAGTTAAACAAAAATGTCAAGCTATTAAAATCAGGCACATGTAATAGAATCAGCCTCAAGAATTTTTGGTTTTGATTTAAAATAAGCAAAAGCCTTTTTGCCCAATTCAGTCTGAGCAAAAGGGACAGAAAGAAGCAGCAAATTGTGTGAGTAAAAAGTGTCAAAAAAAAGTCAACATTTCTCAGTGCAATTGCAGAACAAGTATATGCTGGCAGGAGTCCAAGTAGTGCCTTGTAAATAAAAGTTAACCATAGTGAGTTGCTTTGGGCATCCAGACCAGGCCATCCTGGTAAATAAATAAATATAGGGAAATCGCTATATGTATTTTTTGGGGTTGCCAGGTTACCAATAGGGGGTTGCAGTTGCTTGGCGGTCACAGGATGAAATGTTTGGGAACCTCTGCCGGATTTGTAAAGTCATTGTGGGATTAAGTTTCACAATTGTCTGTGGAGTCACAACAATCTCATGATGGGAGTATTTGTTACCACATTCAACCACAAAGTATTTTTGAAGCTCTGTCTCTCTCTATATATAAATATATATCTGACATTCCTGGCTACACATCAGTCAGAATGGTGATGCACCTTCAAAACTTCCCTTTCAGTCTGAGAGGATCTGCAGTTTGTCCAACAGCACTGCAAGGGTCATTTATTGAACTGCACAGATGCTGTCCTCATCCCCGCTGCTCCTGTTCTGCTTTCCTTTACACACACACGCGCGCGCGCACCCCCACCGAGACACACTTCGCCTGGCCTGCTTAGCTTTAACTGTGCTCCTCTCTGCTTCTGCCTGCATGTAGCTCTAAGCACGGAACATTCCTGGGTAACAGAGACTGTAATTCACTAGCTTTTTAAAAGGCTCTGACTCACTGGATTCCTCCATACAGTAGGTACATCTGCAATGGATCTACTGAACAAAGGCACCTTGGATTCTCATTTAGGGACAACTTCAGTTCTGGCTGCTGCTGAAAATCACTGACAGGTCTCTGTGCGCACCACCCTGTCTCAGATCTCCAACCTTATATATGCATTTGAAGCTGATGATGAGTCATCGATGTCTATATAAAGGGAGGACAGAGCTACCATTTTCCCTTAAAACCCCCTAATGATCGGGGAATGATCGGGGAATTCTTGTTCACAGCAACAAATTTGATTCACTTTCTTTCCTGCTCTGGAAATCGGAATGAAGTCGGTGGGAGTTTTAGCGATGCTTTGTTGATGTAAAACTGTAATGGGGATGCCCAGCTGAACCAAGAAATGCTACATTATAATCCTACCACCTATTTAATTTCACAGATCTTAGCTTTAAAAAAAAAAAACCTAAGAAATGTGATTAGCCACAACTCCCCCAGCTGCCTGGAGATTTTAAAGGTTGTTAATTTATTTTTTGTGCAATAATCTCACCCCCCCAAGCAATAGGTGTGACTGGGAAAGTGGGAGGGGAATCTTCCTTCTCCGTTTTGCTCTGTAGGACTTGTTCTTAATTTATTTGTGACGTGTCACAAATGTAGAAAATGACAGAAAAAAAAATGACAGTGTGGCAGAATGATGGGATGAGGTTGGAGGATCAACACATTAATATTTATGTTACACTAGATGAACAAAGTGCCATTAAATCAGCACCAATTTGACAGATAAAGTCAAAACCAATTGAATTTGTTGTAATTTAAACACCAGTATCAGCGATTCTGGCAGGTTTTCTGAAAGAATAAAAAATAAATAAAATAAAAAATGCTGTAAAAAAAGCAGCGATGAATGAATCTCACTCCATTTTGACATTTGGGTCAAACAGAAAGAAGATTTACAATCATATATTATTAGGAAAGGCGCAAAAATAAACCAAAACATCCCTCCGACATCTAAAGCTGAGATGGCTACAGGCTTCGCAGCGCTCCTCGTGATTTACTCCTGCATATAAATTGTTCAATCCTGCTCCTGGAAGGAGAGTGTTTTATAGAGCTGTAAAATTAGGCGCATTTTATGGATCCCACAGCTTCAGCTACTTGTGCCTTTTTTTTTTTCCTTTCTTCGCTCTTCCACTTGATATTGATTAAGACATTTAATATCGCCAAGCTGCTGTAAAGCAGTGTACACAAAGTCACGGTACAAAGCACTCTGAAGAATGCTCATCTTTATCTCTGAAAGGAAAGCTTTTTCAGAGGAGCCCTTTCAAGTTGATTACATTTTGTTTACACCAATTATTGAATTCCGACAAATATTTAAAGCAACAAGATTACATATCAAGGCCCGATCCGTTTTGGACGCAGAACAAAAAGTTTCCTAAACAAAGTCAGGGAACTGATGGCCATATTTGATTAGGTTAACGCATGCTCCAGGTTAAGCAGACAGATTGAACAAACATGTAATTAGATAGCTACAACAGTAGGACCTTCTTGTTTCTTTCTTCTTAACTTTAAACAACATTTTGTTCAAAGGCAAGTACCATTGCAGCAAAGTAAAGGCGCGATGAAACAGAATACGACAGCTTGCTGCTGGAAGCTCCCGCATAATGGGAATTAAAAACGTCTGTCAATAGCTCCGCAGAAAGAGAGGGTGGCTTTTATGAGCAGCTCAAAAGCCCCCCGCCCGGTTCAGCCCAGCCCTGCAGCACTGCACACACTTTCTCATGAGATAGTGTCCAAATACTTTGATGTCAGCAAGGAAAAACTACATAAAATAATTGCAATAATCTGGAGAACACATGGCTGCTGCACCAACTAATTCTTCCTCCTCTGTGAATGACTACAGAACCAATGTTTATAATTATGAGGCGGATCTGCAATTCATCCAGGCTGCCAAGTGTATTTACACAAGGTGACATTTCTCTGTGAGAATTTCTTTCCACATTCTGCCCCCTGACTAAAGAACTAACATTGCAGAGCTAACCCATGTGCCATCCAGTTCTACTGGAGATGCTGTTCATATGTAAAAAGTAGAAAGACCAGAGAAAAAGATAAACTTAAAGAAAAAAAATCTGTAGATTTGCAGGAATCACCAGCCAAAGCAGGCAAAACAAGCTATGATACGGCTCGTCCAGGGCATATAGGTAGCATTGCCAAAACATTTATCTAAAGTGTTTTGTATTATACAAAAGAATGCTGAGTTCACGTTAGAACCAAGAGACCTACACATTTTGAAAGCATAGAACACAAATAAATCAAAATTGGCCTTTTGGTTGTTTTTAGGAGCATGTTTGTAATTTTAATAAACTCTTCTGACATAAAAACAACCTTTGGAACTGCACCTCTTGATTATGCTGAATGGATGTTCAGCTGCCTAAGGGCAACAGAGAAAAGGATGAAGCGATCCTCACCTGCTTTTTTTAATGACACTCCTAGAATAAAAAAATGCTATATCTATATATATATATATATATATATATATATATACTTTTTACTGTAGTATTATTTCAGGCTTAATCTAACCTCATTTTTTAACACGTTTACTTAAATATTAATGATTTTTATCAAAAGAGACTTATTAGTAATAGTCATAGACAGGTCAGTTACTACAAAGTGACCAGGTAAACATTTTCATGTTTGGGTAATATGAATTAATTACTTTCTCACATGCTCAAAGATCTAACAGTAACATCAAAGACACCAGGAAAATCACAAATGTAATACCAGTTTGGACCATTATGTGGCAGTAAATGCCATTGGGAAATGTGTTTATGCTGTTCATGTAATATTGAAAATATCTAAAATTGTACTAAAATTCTCCTTTCTTTCTTTGGACTAATAGAAATCAAAACTTTTAACACAGTTGAGAGAAGATTTACCCTGAATGAACATGTGAACAGCAACACTTGCTCATGCCATACTCACTTATTAGATCCAGCTTGGACCAGCTGGGGGCATTACAGCTCTTTGAGACAACTTTCTTCCACATGCAGAAAAAAATACCAAACTCTTCGACTTTCCATCTCCCTGTTTCTCTCTCATGCATATTTAAACATAAATGGAAGACACAACTGGATTTTAAGTTAATGAAAAACCTTAATATTCTGTACTGTTGCTTGCACCAGGCCATATCGCCTACAAATGTATTTTATTTTGCTTAGTCGAGATTGTACTAATTTGAAACTGCTTGCTTCTAATGGAAAATTGCATTAAAAAAAGATATGTTTTTAGAAACAAAATACAAGTGTATGTTCTGATAATGCATTTGGTGTGATTTTCATTAAAAGCAAACAAAATATGATGACTTTTTAGATTTTTCTGTTGTAGCTTTTATCGAATTATTTGATAAGATATTTTGCACAGTGAACACACTCTTGCTAAGATAATATTTATTAAATGTACGGCACATACAGTTTTAGCCATATGATAAAACACACTTGTTTTATTGTGCATATCTCTAGTCCTGGAGAGCCACTGTCCTTCAACTTTTAGATGCAGCCCTTCTCCTACCCCCCGGAATCAAATGAACGACTCCTTCCCAAGATGACGTGCTGATGAGGGAATCTGGAGCAGGGATGCATCTAAAAGTTGCAGGATATCAGCTCTTGAGGGTTGGTCTTGGGCACTCCTGGTATAAATTGATCACATGCTGTCAAGTCCTCTGATCTGTTGGGGAATGGATGCAAGATCTCAGCCGGCTTTTCTGTATCCCTCTGGAACGCTTTGAGGGCGTTATAGATTGTTTGGGTCCACTATTCCGCTGGTGAATACTACTGTGCTGTGACGCTGCAGCACCTTGGATGTTTTTACAGTCTCCAGTAATATTTAAATCTGTCTGAAAGAAGTACACAACCTGATTGCTCAGGGCAAAGGCTTTACAAAGAAACCTTGCATTAATTTTAGATCAACGTTATTATCCTCATCTGCAAAGTGATTTTAAGGTTGCGGCTAACGTATTCTGGAGCGCGCCGTAATATGTAATGTGGTGTTTCTTCTTTAGCTTTGAGCAACTCTTGTTGTAACCATCAGAAATGCAGATGAATTGCAGTTGAAAGACCACAACCTTATTACTGCTGAATGCTTTTGTGGTTAAATCAACAAGTTTCCAAAGTGGACTGAAACAACATCTG
The DNA here is from genome assembly GCA_903066815.1 of Brachyrhaphis roseni. Taxonomy (NCBI): domain Eukaryota; kingdom Metazoa; phylum Chordata; class Actinopteri; order Cyprinodontiformes; family Poeciliidae; genus Brachyrhaphis; species Brachyrhaphis roseni. The sequence goes on along the minus strand of CAEFZY010072425.1, from coordinate 10,111 downwards.
AGCATAATTACCATCATAAACGAAACGATCTTCACAAGCTGCATCAGTTTTATTAATTCACATGGGCAATTTAGTCAGTTTATGTGGGTTCTCTAAAAACAAAAGGTTCATACAGAGCTAGCTAAGTAAAAAGCTAATTTTGTGTGACCATTAGTCCTAATGATCTTTATAATTATAAACCAATTTTCCCTCCTCTTTGTGGTCTTTTTTTTGTTTCCATATATAATTTATGTCTGCGTGATTCCTGATGTCCTCATTATAGCATTCATACTGCTACTGCTTCTTTGTCTTTGGGATTTAGAAAAGGGCCATCCTTGGCATATATACGTTCAATGTCCTTGGTGTTTAGGACAAATGGTGGAATGTTTTTGTTTTTTGTCTCCGTTACCCGCTTTACCTTCCTGCAGCTACTGTGGATATAACTGAGTGTTGTGCCTGCCTATCTTCTTCTGTCTGTTCGTGACTATGGCCATGCCTGACCATCTATGGGCTCAGCAGGGGTCCTGTGTGTGTGAGTGTCTTTTATGTGTGTGCACAGGCTGTTTTGAACACTGCCTGTGCAAGCTCTCAGCAGGGGTTTTGTGTATGTAGTTCTGTCTGTCCTTATTGGTGTGTGTCTGTGCCTGCAGATACTGTATTGTTGTGTTTCCTTATATTCCAGGGAACAGATGACCAATCAAACAGAACACACACTTGCATTTTTCTCTTTGAGTGTGTGTCATCTCAGCAGGGGTTCTCCTGCTGCAATCCTGCTGATTGGTGTGTTGGGGCTGGGCTTAGTTACCATAGTAACTTCAATATACTTTATTCAACCCCTCTATTTCCATCTACACACGCGCACACACACACAAGTATATACTTTAAACACATAAACAAACAAAGTACACCTGTCTTTTTTCACTGTCCCCTTTCTGTCTTGTTCTTTTTATGCTGACAGTGTTGTTTGTTTTTTTAGTCTTTAAAATGATAAAATTGCTTTGGAAAAAAATACTGACAAGTATTCAGCTGTTAATGTGATGCTGTCTTTGAAACCTCACACATTTCCCCCTCACTAAACATCACTCAAAAATTTCTTCCTTTTTTTTTAGCTCACCTGCAGATTAAGAAGTACATCCTTTACTGTGCAGGGTGTTTTACACGATAAGGAGACTAAATGCTCTGAAAAATCTCCCAGCAATCCTTGAGGACACAGATTCAGAGGGTACTCGCTGCACAAAAACACAAAAAAATAGTAGTATTTGTAATACCCCATCAAGAAAAGGGCAACAGTTTAAACACATTTGTAAAAATTCAATTATAGTAGCACTAATGGGTTTGGTATTTCATAATGTAGAACATTTGTTTTCCACTTTGCATCAGATATTACCCCATATAGTCATGCATAAAATATAAAAGTGGGTCTCATGTTACTAGTAGAGCTCTTGTCAAGACATTCTCAGAATCTGGGCTAATCTATGTGTACCATCTTTTTGATGGATACCGTGCTTTATGTAGATTTTAACCAGGCATTACCTGCTTGTTTTTCCATTTGATATGCTTTATGTTTTATCTGCCAAAAAACCTTTTAAAATAATGCTCTGTTGTGCAAGCATCATTATTAGGTTATCAGAGTACAAAAAATGGCATGAAAATGTTGCAAATTAGGCACATTGGTGGAGAGCTGGGCACTTGAAGATAAGGTTGACTGCACTGCAGCTTTGTTAACCAATCTCTTGGTTCACCTCAATAACATATTGTTCCTGGAAGTGATGCTGCAGTTTTCTCTTTAAAAGACACATAATTTACTAGTCTGAACTTCGTATTCTGTGATTGCAAGTCTTTCTCAGATATATAAAATAACTACTTATAAAAGTTGTCTGGACAGAAAAATAGGTTATACTGAGAAATCTGCTTACAAGAAGGGCAAAAGGTGAAAAAGAGACTCAGCCTTAGTCAAAATAGGCGAACAGCACAAACGGGTTCAGAAACAGGCACAGATCTGGCAAATTCAAACAAATAGAGAAGGAAAGATGAACGTTAAGAAGTTGAGAGGAGGGCAGTTTGACAAAGGGGTCAGGCAGGTCTTGCATCAGATCACAGAATTACCCATTAATGTTAATGTCAGGAAGCTACCAGCTGTCTCACCATATACTTAAATATCAGGCTGTAAAGACAAGGCGCTAGTAATTGTTTTGAGTGATCCAGTCACAAGTCGTTGTGCTAAAAACTGATTTATGTTTCTTAACACACTCTTGGTACCTCGGCTCACATTCAGAGGTCGGCTGGAACACCTGTGCCCACAATCTTTTTACAGTCTGAATACAGATTTGACTCAAGCCTTGCTCAATCTGTTACATTTCCTCTTGTTTTTTTTTTTTTTCTTTTCTTGCGTTGGACTTGTCTTATTGGTCCTTCTCACCTTATTAATGAACATTTTCTTAAAATTTAGGAGCTTGAAAACTTGAGTTTTTGCCCGTTTCTTTAAAGGTCCACTATTATGCTTCCTCAATCAAGCTAGGACAGTTCTCTGGGCTATACAAAACATGTTCATTACAATTAATACACAAAATCATTCTGAGGCATTGAGATTTCACCTGATCAATTCTGCCTGTTTTGAGCTCGTGTAAGAATGTGCTGTTTTAGAGCTACTTCACGATTATGCAAATAAGCTGCTGCTGATCAAGACCTCCAAACTGAGTGTTTACATTGGCACCTCAGACACGTAGAAACATCTACAAACAAATGCACAGCGGTACAACTATATACATCTTTGACCCAGAAGCAGCTGACATCAGCATAATAACTCTGCTCTAAAACCGTTTTCCGCAAATTCAACCTTTTTTCTTTTTTTTTTGTAGATATATTTGCAAAGTTAGAGGAGAAGCACCTCTCTCAACATGTAAAAAAACCCCATAAAATCAATGTCGGTAGTGTCCAAGTAACCGACATGTTTTCACAAACACTTCATCTTCTCAATGGTAGACTATCACTTTCAGTTTACTACAGTTCTGACCGTAAATTCACAGATATTGTAGGGAGCGTAACATGAGACACAGCAGAAGCTATTGGTCAGCGTTAGCTTGTGCTAAATGACAAATCATGTTCATACCGAACAACAACACAAAACATACAAGACAGTATTATGTACTTGCATCACCATCATCTACAGATTTGTGACAAACAGTAGGGACAGAACCTTCCTTCAGTCAAAGTATTTTGGCAAATCCTGCCCTGTGCTGTTGGTAGTTTTTAAGAGACTGAATAATAGAGATCGGGTCCATGTGTAACTTACAGAACATCTGAGACTTTTAAACAAAATGAGTAACAAAGATCTAAGCATATATAGTTAATACGTCATGTTGGGAGGTTTCAAAAATATATACAGTCTCCTTGTAATTGCATCACCAAGGTTACTTGATAATACCAGGTTGGAACATTGTTTACCACTATGTGTGTGTTTGTGCTGTTGTTAGTGTGAGGAATGTTTCCTACTGGTGCTTGGGTCTTATAAAATTCTGCACCTTTTCTAACAACTGTAATTTCTCTTATTGTACTTATTGACCTATTGTGATAACACTGCATGCAAACATTTGTTTCTTGTTGCTGTCTTAGTTCAATCACTGGTTCTAGTCCTTTGTATATATCCAGACTTCCTTCATTCTTGTTTTCAAAAGCATAAAAAGCCACTTCATGATACATAAATTATAAATGTGGTTGTCAGTTTGCATAGATTGGCTTGAGCTTTTCGCTGTATCATAACCTTGAGTATAATACAAACATTTTAAATAATTAACGCCATGATCTGATTGCTTTTTATTACTGCTAGTACTGCTACTACCTGCTGCTGCTCAAATAGTTACATATTACAGTCATCTTTAACATTTATTTATTTATATTTTGATTCATAGTACTAAATCAGTATTGATGTTCCAGAGTCTATTGTGTATAATATTAGACCTTTTCTGCATTCTAGTCCGTTCAATGTTAGAAAAGTATAACAAGCTGATACTATCTTAGCTTAATTAGTCAGCCTGTATGCTTGACAGGGTGACTAATTAGCCCGTCAAACTAATTAGCCAGCTTGACGGGCTAATTACCCCGTCAAGCTGGCTAAAAATGCCATCTGTAGTCAATGGCCTTTTTTCAGCCAGCTGACTGGCAGCACTCAACAAGTGGGGGAGGGGCATCATTGTGTTTTTCTATGTGGAGGTATCTCTAGTCGCTCCAGTGCTGTTTTCCCCAGAACATCAATAAGTAAATTTTAAACCATTGGAGCCAAATAATGAAAATTTTGGAAATTTGGTTTACCTCCATATAAGTGTCCACACAAAAAGGCACCTTAAAAAAAAACAAAAAAAAAAAAACATCTGATAGACACAGATGTATAGACACTCATGGAGGAAAGTCTAGATTTTTTTGGTATTTTGTATTAAAATGAATTTCTGTTTATGTCTAAACCACATCTCACTCTGTTTTCCAGGCTGTGTCAACTCTAGCAGACCTGTTGCGGGATAATCTCAGGAATAATAAACTGAAACAGTTCCTGCTGCCACCACTAGGGGAGTTTCTCTACATGATGTCTTCTGAGGTATAACTTACACGTCACCTCTTCCTATGACTCACATGTTACTGCTGGTGAAATAGAAATATTCGTTTTAGGAGGTTGGATTTGTTTGACAAACCAAATGCATTTGTTTGACAATTTCAACCATTACAATTTTAATGGAATTTTTCTTTTCCATTAAATAAAAAATTTCCATTTTATTTAATGGAAAAATAATCATTAAATAACAATTTTTAGAGCCTTGAATGGGACTTGTTGACTGTCACTCAATACATGGATACATGCAAGGCTGCAGATGTGAAAGAATACTGGGTCAATTGTCCCAGACCCTAGAGGAGGGGCACAACGGGGCCCTATAAGCATTAAATTATGACTAAGAATATTGTTTACTGGAGGAGCAAAGTTTTTTTTGAAAAGTGTAAAATGAGTAAATTGCAAAAAAAAAAAAAAAAAAATACAGTATATACAAGGTAAATAAATAGGGAAATCATTATTTATTTCAACATTTTCATATATTAGTAATTATTTTAACATCATTTATGGCCAGGTACTGTAGTTCATTATGATTTTTGTTTCTTTTCACTTTGAAATTGTGCACAACCTTGTACTGATATCACAACAAATCTACAAAGGTCAGGTTATAATGGTTCAAAAAGTGAACGTTCTAGGGATAAAAGCACTTTTTCTTTTTTTGCAAGACACTGTAAAAGACAAAAAAATCTTTCTGAAAAAAGTGTTTTGAGATGAAAATGAAATGGATTACTTTGAGTTAATAAGTTTAAATGAATCATTCACAGCATTCCCTGCATATAAGATAGATCAAAATGCATTCTCATTACCTCAGAGAAAAAGACCAATCTAGAGTAAAATGAATTTAACTGTGAACTCTATCATCAGGTAATGGAGTTTAATTTTGTATGCTGACTAAACGCAATTGAAAAGGAATTGACCCCTTGTCCTCAAACTTACAAGAAAGAGTGAAGAAGGCCTCCTTTATTAGGAAAGGTGATGCCAATTTATTTCTGCTTAACCTCAATCTCACCAGGCGAGTCAATTAAGTAACATTTCTATTTACATGACTGTCTGATAACCTTCAAAAAACAATCACCCTACTTGATTACTTGAATACTCTTCCAACGCTGAAAAAAGAAATTGTAGAGGCTCCATCTGGATCACTTTTAACATCTTCTTTTGTAGTTTTTTTTTTCCTTTCAATGTGTTGCACCTCAAAATGTTTTTAATTTAGGTTCAGTTCCAAAAGAAAAGAAAAAAAATCAGAGTACCCTTCATAATCCTTTCCAGCACCGTAGGAATGGAGAATTAAATGTTGCTCACGTTTCAGGGTGATGGAGTACTTGGTTTGAATCTTCAACAACTTTTAGTGTATTGAAATAAATTAAACTTCAGCTTAGTAGTGATGGAGGAACCTTTTCAGTATATCAAAGGCACTGAAAAGGTTGTACCGTGAGATGGATTACTATGAAAAAAATATTTTTCCCCTTACATATTTTGTTCTATTTTTGCTTTTTTGTGTCGCAATTAAGGGTTATAAATTTGTAAGTTTTTAGTATTATAAAACGAAAATCTGAGTTTGTACAAATGCAGTTTTCAAATAATATCCAAGCTGTCTTTACCTTCTGGGGAAGAGTACGGTAGTTGGCTCCCCATGATAAATGAAATTTACTCTATTTAATCTACTTTTTTTTTTTTTTTTTTACTCAATTTCATTAACAAAACCCATGCCTGATTATTAGTCTTCATGTACAATGCACATGATTTACTAATATAAGATTTATAAATAAAATGTAAAAAGTAGAAACACAAAGTCACCGCTATCTGTCTGGAAAGGATTAAAAAGTGATGTCTAAGACTTTGGTACGTCATCAAACCAAAGCAAGAACCATAATCCCCAACTGGGGAAAACATGCAGCAGTGGTGAGCCTTCCCAGGAGAGACTGGGCAACCAAAATTTCTCCATGAACACATAAACAGTTCAACCAGGAGGTTATGAAACAACCCTAAATGATATCTAAAGCTCTCAGTTGCCTCAGTTGCGGTCAGAGTTTAAGATTTAACAATAAGAAAGAGAGGCTGGCCTCCATGGGAAATTTCCAAGGTCAAACCACTGCTGACCCAAAAGAACATACAGGCCCCTCATATTTGCCAAAAACATCTAGATGATCCTCAAGACTTTTGGGAAAATATTTTAGGGTCTAAAGTGAGTTCTAATGATTAATGCAAGTGATCAGCTCTACACGGCACAGGTGAATTTATGTTACATATGTTGCCTGGAAAGCCAATGTTTAACTTATGCAGAATGTTCTTTTTAATATTAACAAAATAAAGTTGTGTGTTTTTCAGTTCTGCAGTTGTCAATGACAACAATTACCCAGTGCCCACAGGTCTGTCTTTTTCCTCAAGGTTAGATGTAGCCTAAAGCGAAGCACAGCAGCAAGGGAACAGAGCACCATTTCAAATAAGTTAGAAACTATATGATAAATGATTAGAAATCTGTGGGCTATGAGACAGTGCTTCTATAAAAGTGAAAAAAAAAAGATCTATTTATTTTCAGAAAGACCTACATATACTTTTCATGTACATATTTGTAATAAAAACCAAGTGTAATCCAATAATAAACAACTATAATAACCTATAAATTACTTCTAAATGGGTAATTGTGACAGGTTGGCCTTGTAAAATGATGCCTACAAATTCCATAGAAAAGCTTATTTGGGGAAAAAAATTGCAGTATTTTTTTTTTTTATAAAAAATTATTTATTAAATAATCGTCTGGGTTTTATTAAGAAGTATGGTAAATTGAGAATGAGTAAAAAAAAGCTGTGCTCAGATTTATTTAACTAAAACCCAATTGGGCTTTGTTCAATTTGTTGATTACTTTATCTTTGAGTCGTTGACAGAGAGAAATCTACATTTGAAAAAGACCGTCAATTTTTGGTTAAGTAAGTGTGTTAAATCAGTCCTCTGTTATGATTTAACTTAGGACTCCTGTCCTAAATCTAAGTATTATTGTGTTATTTTTTTAATAGAGCAGATATAGGTTAGTTCAGATGACATAAAATCATTTCACTATTAACAAAATTGAAGCCATTTTTAGTATTGTGTTGTTTCATTTGTGAAAGATCCAGTTAACAAAACCAAAGTATGTAAGTATCTTGAACAAAAATGTCCAGAATGTTGCAAAAACCACAACAAAAATCTGGAAAAGTATAAAATTTTAAAATGTAAAATTTAGGATGGGACCCTACATCTCTATATCCCAAGCGAATAATTTACACAATTATTAAAAAAATTAAAGCAAACATTTTGAGTAACCAACATTCGACTAGCCATATGAATAAGCCGTAGCTATGAAGCATGTTGCTCACAGGGATTATAAACCATGTAATCAAGATGTCTTGACTCCTTGCGCTCCCTTTCCCCTCCCTGCCTTGGCCTTTTCTTGCCCTTTTCCTCACTCCTCTCTACTTGTATCTCCTTCACTTCATCTATGTGCCTCTCTCTCATTTCCACTCTGCTCCTTCGCTGCCCCCCCACCCCGAACTGTACACCCTCCCCTCTCACCCGTCCTCCCTGTCTTTTCTATGACTCTCTACCAGGAGGAGAAGAGAGGCTCCCCAGAGGGACTGTGGTTCGTTCCTGCTGCCGCCTACACTGGCTTAATGAGGAGCCTGCGGGAAGGGGTGAGTGTCTCTGTGTATGTCTGCGTGTGCCTGTTTGTGTCTGTGCCTGTGTAGCTGTGACTAAGTCTCACTCTGCGTGAGCCTGTGCGTGTTTGTGTGTGGCAGGGGATCCCTGTGAACAGTAATGATGAGGCAGCTGTGGGGGCCTAAAGCGTTGTTTGCCAGCTGCAAGTCAAGGGCATGCAGAGCAGTCACACACATTCATGCATGCATGCACACTCTTACCTGCATCAAACACAACCCTTTACTGCTCTGCAGCCTGACCTCAGCAGCAATTAGGACCCTCCAGACACACACCTACAGTAGATGGAGCAACAGCACAAATGGAGGAGCCGATATCTGTTTGCTTTCTGCCTCTTTTCAATTTTATCCCTTTTTTTTATTTACTTCTGCTTTATTGTTTGCTTTAGTCTGTCCTAGCATGGTAAAATAACATGACATTATTTGGTTTTACCGTTGAAAAAATAAATAAATAAAAATATCGCATATTTCACCATCGTCTAATAAAAATCGTTAAATACTTTAACAAATAGGTGGATTGAATGAGAGACTGTTAATATTAAACCATGAACCCGTTATTCAGTTTCATCTTTAAATGTTTCAGGTCATTGAACAAAAAGTCAGGCAATGATGACTGAAGTTAAGAATGAAGTTTTCTAATAAGAATTTTATTTATTTGGGAAAATAAACTGACAAACCTGATCCAATGACAAAACATTGTTGCCCCCCCTTGCTAAATTATGAAACAAACTTCTTCTTCACATCTTTTTTTTGTTGTTTAACTTTTCTATCCACACCATGGCCTGATTAATGCTAAACCTGTTAGAAATTAATTAGAACTTGTTTGACAGCGTGAAGTAGACTAAGGCTACGTTCACACAGAAGGTCTTAAAGCTCAATTCAGACTTCTTTCTGAAATGTGATTATTTTTCTGTGGTCGCTTATGATACTAGTTATATGAAACCGCAGTTAGACTTCTATGTGAACAGTTCATGACCCCAAAGCGACCCACATGAACAGAAGAAGAGCAATGCTCATCGTTGGTGAATGTACACAAGCCAAAGTACTTACAAGTGTGGATTATTGGTATTAATTTGTTCTGCTGATGGCTTCTAGTTATAGTTACTGGACTTACTTCAAAGGGTTAGTTGGTATTAATGTTAGAAACAAATCTTATTGTCTAAATTTGCAACATAATATGTAAACATATCCCAGATCCGAACGTACCATTGTTAAGGTTAAAGTAGATGAAAAGAGTATAGTACGTTGGACTTTGAAGCAGATGCAGGAGCAGAAAACCACACAAGGTCCCATTCCTGCCATTGTAAAACACAAAACTGGTGCTAAAATTCACACAGACTCACCAAAATAGAAAAATAGCAAATTAGAAAATTACCTGGTGTGATGGGCCTTTTCAAATACTAAATTCAGATGGGCCACAATTCCTGCTTAAACAAAATGCAATTTGGACCAAAGTCTCTTAAATCCAAGTACCGTAATCTCCGGACTATAGAGCGCACCCGATTAAAAGCTGCACCTCGCATATTTTAGAGGAAAAACCATTTTGTACATACATAAGTCACACCTGTGTATAAGCCGCATGTGCCTACATACAGACGGTACACAGAAAGAGTTTTCAAAGTTTTAATAATATACCTTAGCTTTTCTTTCCAAACAGTGCCTGTGACGCGGCAGTAACACAGCAGCAATGGGCTCTTTGCACATAAAGCTCTGACAACAACCACACGCTTTCAGTTACCGTGACGGCTAGAAAAGACAAAGTCGTATTTCAGAAGCAAATAAAACAATACTATGCACTTTGTTGTCTTCCTAATATAATGGGATTTTAAGTTTTCATGGATTTCCA